>RJWT010053614.1:0-10395 GCA_004365215.1 Cuniculus paca | reverse complement strand
AACAAAACAAAATAATATAAAACCAGATAAAACCAAAGAGTGAAAGCATTACAAGCCTTCAAATCAGATGATAAGAAATCAACAATGGCTACCTTAATGTCCTTTGTTTTCTTCAAAAAAACTGTTCCTATCTTCTCACATACCACAATCAAATAGTAGAAAACAGACTTAAACCAATCAAATCAAAGAATAAAAACATTATTGGACTTCAGAACCTTTTCCTCATATTTATCAGGGATTTTGTATCTTATTAAGTCTTTCAGTTTCTTACACTAGGGAGACAATGTGGTGTTTACATATTTGAGTTTGGTTTATTTCACTTATGAATACGGTCTCAAGTCACATCCATTTACCTATAAAAGCCTCAATGTGATACTTCTTTATAGCTGAATAGTACTCCATTGTATAAAAGTACCACATCTTTTTTATCCATTCCTCATGAAAATGTGACTGCAGTTAGAGAACAATCACAGTAGATAATTGAAGTTTCAAAATATTAAGAATTCAGAGTTTTAGAGATTTGGTTTTACAATAGAAATAAATAAGAGCTTGCCACATTGGCAAATAAAAGCTGACAGTTACGAAATTAGATTTGCCTGCCAAAAATGTCATATTACAAGTTATCCAGCAGCAAATTCTTCTCTAAGTCTGATCATAATTTAGGGGATAAAGGAAAAGTCTTGAACATCAAGACTTCTAATCAAAATGGTCACTGAATGCCCTGCAACTCAGGACAGACACAAACAAGGGCAGAAATGTGGGGTTGCTATCCAGGCTGACTGCAAGACAGGAAGGTTTTGTTTATTTTTTAACTTAAAGGAGCCTAATATTTTCTTATAATCATTGAAAAACATTTGAAAATGCAGAAATGTGAAAATTAAACACTGCTTGCCTGTTGGTTCTACCCTGGCGGTACCCACAGGTGACCCCTTATTCTCTTCTGTCCCAAGATAAATTCCAAGTACTCAGAATGACTCAGCTCATAAGGGTCATTCCAAAGCATGACACAGTAATGAGGACACAACCTAAAATGCTAAATTGGTTTTAAGAAGTCAAGCCTTTTCTTATACAGGTATGACCAAAAAATATGATGTGTGTTTAAATTTAAAAGAAAAGTATTGCTATAAAATATACAGTGACATTAATCTCCCTCAAAATACTCCCCCCTGGCTTCAAATACAATTCATCATTCCTGTCACTTTCTGAAGCAGTTCTGGAAGTCCTTTCATGAGTGTCTTTAGCTGCACTGTCTTGGCTGCCTCCATGTCCTTAATCAATTCAAAACATTCACCTTTCATGGTCATTTTTACTTTGGGGAAAATCTAGAAGTTACACAGTGCCAGATCTTATGAATAAGATGGATGAGGTCACACTGTAATGCTTTTTATAAGTCTGCTTTCCTTTGGATGCAACTTGGTGGCAATATCCACTATAGTTTTGATAATACCCTATGAAGACACTGATGAGACAGGACTTCCAGAAATGCTTTAGAAAGAGTCAAAAACAATGGAATAAGTGTGTTCAAAGTGAGGTAGAATATTCTGAGGCAGTGTTACAACTAGTGTCTAGATATCCCCCAAAGCCTCATGAAGTCATGGGGCGGGGTGTTCAGAGGTGGCTGAATCTATAGAGTGTGTGGTGTTGATTACTAAATCAGTTCACTGATTGGATTGGCATAGTTCTGGCAAGGATTAAGGGTGGGAGTGCAACACCTGCCCTGGGATTATAGCCTGCATAAAATATAAGGAACAGAAAGCAGGCTAATGTGCTCTCACCTGCCTGCTTGCCATGGACTATTTCTCCTATGCAATGTCCATTGGCTATGCCACCCTGCCTTGGGCTTAACCATCTATGGAATGAAATCTCTGCAAAGTGTGAGCCAATAATAAACCTTTTCTTTTTTGCTTTCGGAGTCAGGTATTTTGTCTCAGCAATGAGAAAAGAAACTAAGATGGGGATTAATGCCAATGTATTACTATAATAATTTTTTAAAAATTTAAACATTCACCATATTTTTGATCACCTCTTATATGTCTGAAATACTTTTCCTCTCCTTGTTACCACCTGGGGGGGTCTCTTGGATTCTGGTCATACAGACAATGAACACCTCACCCTTTACCACCTCTACCAAGAGTGGGGCAGAAGCTACCTCCTTCCTGTTTAACTGCAGTGGTAAAGTTTATGTGTCAAATTCATGTTTGCCTGGACATCTGGTAAGGCACTGTTTCTTGGTGTTTCTGTGAAGAGATAAATATTTGAATCAGTGAACTGGGTAAGAAGGATCTGCCTTCACTAAGGTGGAGGGACTCCATTCATATGGCATCAGCAAGAGGAAAAGTGAATTCTCTTTCTATTCTGTTGTACCCAGTTTCCCCCACCTCATCCCAAGGTCCTCAATGTCTTTGGTCTCATGATGAGAGTTACATGATTGGTCTCCTTGCTCCTGGTCTTTCCATCTCAGACTAAATTGCAAGTTGGCTCTTCCAGGTTTCCAGCTTACAAACAGCAGGCAGTGGGTCCTGTCGGCCTTTGTGACAGTTCCATTATTCATAACAGCTTCCATTATGAATCTCCCCTTGCTTCCCTCTGTATGTTGCATTGTTTCTGTTTCTCTGAGAATCCTGAGTGATACACTCCTGTAACTCCAGAGCACAAGTGATCAGCTCCCAGCAGGAGGCTAGCAGCTATCAAGTGACTGATGAACAATGATTCTGGGTCTCACTCCTGCTTCCTCCAAAGCCCTGAATAATTGACTGGACCTGGCCAGGATCAACAGTGCTTCCTCACACAACCCCAAAAGCACCAGTCACAAAGGGCCCAGCATAAAAGTCACTCCCAAAAGAGTCCCACCAGGGATTCTGATCAGAGCTGCCCTCAGAGGAGAAGGGAGTGGAGAAAACAGGAAGGCTGAGTAAACTGCAGGGGAAAAAGAAAGAAATATGTACATGTTTTACAGCAGTGGAATCATATTAAGAGAGCCCTTCAACTTGATACATATCAATTCTTATTTTCATACAAATACTGTTGTCAGTGTGAGTTAGGGAGTTTTAATGACTCCATTGATCAGATGGTACATGGTAGAGACTTAATGTCTTCACTCTTATGGTTTCCTGGCTTCTGCAGTTTCACAAGTCTGTGGAGGGTGAACTGAGCTCTCCTCCCTGGATTCTGTGATGTCGTTAGCACTCACTTCCACGTTAGCATTAGTAGGATTGGATGGCAAAGCAGAAATTATAGGCTCATCCTAATGAAACATTTTTATGGAGTGACTGTATCAAGAGGAGGCTGACTAGAAGTCTCCAGAGCCAACACCAAGAAAACTAGACAAAGTCATATGTCATGAAGGTCACCTTTAGTGAGGTGGGTGGCAAACTACAATGTGACCAAAAGTGAGAAGTGCTATGGGGAACAGGGGAAGGGAGAAGGCACGAGAAATGTGACTGACATTTGAATTTTCATCAGAGGTCAATTTTCTTAATTTATTTGTACTGTCTACATGTAAGGTGTATAATTTGATGCTTTAATTTACAGATACAGAAATTACTACAGTCAAGCTAATTAGCACATCATACCTCAACTTCCGTAATTGCTTTTTTTAGTGAAGCACCTGAAGACTAGACTACTAGCAAATTTCCGGTTACAATACATCATTAACTATAATCCTTGTACTGTGTATTGGTTTTCTAGATTTATCCTACATAAGTGCAAGTTTGAACACTTTAACCATTTTGGTTTTCTACCCCCACTACATCTTTCTGTTATCTTCCTATGTTTCTATTTTTTGTAGATTTCACATGAGTGAGATCACGCAGGACTTCCCTGTCCATACTTGGCTTATTTCACTTAGTGTAATGTCTTTTAGGTTCATCCATGTTGTCACCAATGGCAGGATCACCTTTTATCCTAAGCCTGAATATTATACTCTATTGTATGTGTACATCACAATTTCTTTGTCCATTTATCTATTGGTGCACACATGGGTTGTTTCCATATTTTGGCTGTTGTGGATAAAGTTGCAATAAACACAGGAGCTCAGATTTCATTTCCTTTGTATATATACCCAGTAGTAAGAGCAGATGATAGTCATCTTTGTAATTTTTTTTAAAAAACCCCATAATGCTTTCCATAGTGCCTGTCAACAGTATGCAAATGTTTCTTTTCTCCACATCCTCACCAACCCTTTGTTATCTCGTGTCTTTTTTGATAGTAGCCACTCTAACAAGTGTGAGGTGACATCTCACCATGGTTATGATTTTCATTTCACTGATGACTAGTGATGTTGGACATCTTTTCATGAACTTCAAGAAAGTGTCTATTCAAATCCTTTGCCTGTCTTTTAATCAGATTACTTGGGTTTTTCTGCTATAGAGCTTTGAGAATTCCTCATATATTTTAAATATTAATCTTTTATCACTTGTATGAGTTGCAAATATTTTCTTCTAGTCCATAGGCTGCCTTTTCAATTTGTTGACTGTTTTCTTTACTGTGAAGAAGCTTTTTAGTTTGATGTAGTCCCACTTGTTTACTTTTGCTTTTGTTGTCTGAGATTTTAGTGTTACTGCCAAAACACAAAGGTGCGATTAAAAAGCACATTAAATGCTTACATTTTTAAAAATTGTTACAGTAAAAGATATATTGACATTAACCCTTCCAAGACAATCTCCTAGTTTTGAACACACTTATTCCATCATTTTTGCTACTTTCTGAGGTAGTTGGGAAGTGTTATCTTGTGAGTATCTTTAACTGCACTGTCATAACTGCCTTGATGTTCTGAATCTACCTTTCATGGTCATTTTGACTTTGATGAATATAAAGAAGTTATAAGTTGTATATACAGTGAATGAGGTGGATGGAGACATACTGCAATGTTTTTATGAGTGTGCTTTTCTATTGAATGTCACTCAGTAGCATTCACTGTATTTTTATAACACTTCAAAAAGTCACAAAAGAGGGCTTCCAGAACTGCTTCAATAAGTGGCAAGAATTATTTAAGTGTGTTTCAAGCAACATGGAGCATTTTGAAAGGGAATTAACTGTAATGTGTATTTTATTGCAATAATTTTTTTGTCTTTTTGAGACAATGTTTCACTATGGAGTTAAAGCTGGCCTTGAACTTACTTTGTAGCCCAGGCTGACCTCAAACTCACAGCGATCTTCCTGCCTCAGCCTCCTGAGTGCTGAGATTACAGGCATGCACCACCATGCCCAACTTTGTAATAATTTTTTTAATTCAGACACTTACTATATATTTTGATGACCCATTTTACTACTGCCAAACCCAAAGCCAAGGAAATTTTTTCTATTTTACTTGAGATACTTTACAGATTTAAGTGTTAACATTTAGGTCTTTAATCCATTTGAGTTTATCTTTGTGTAGCTTCCAATTTTAAGATAAGTTTCCAATTTTGTTCTTTTGCATGTGACAAGGTTTTACAATATAGTCCATTGAAAAGACTATTCTTTCTCCATTTCTAAACACCCTTCCTGTGAAAAATAATGCCTTAATTTATTTGTTGCTATAACAAAATACTAAAACACAGATACTATATGGGTAGCTTATGCACAAATTTATTTCTCACACTTGTTTAAGTTAGAAAGTTCACGATCAGGTGATAGTACATTTGATATTTTCAGGGACCACTTTCTGGTTCACAGAAGGCATCTTATGGCTGTGTGCTCACATAGTGAAAGGAGAGAATGAGATCCCAGGGCACTAATCCCACCATGAGAGCTCTGCTACCATGACTCGATCACTTCCTGAAAAACACCCCACCACCCTCCACTTTAGAGTTTTTCAACACACAACCTTCAGGGCATACAACATTCAAAACATAGAAAATTGGAATAGGCAAGTTAGACTTTCCACAGAGGAACTTCCAGACTGATAGAGCTCCACCAAGCCAACAATCAGATCTACAATACATAGTTAATTAATTTCTATTTTTAAATCTAAACTCCAAAGAACTACAGGCAAATAAATTGAGAAAGTCTCGACAAGTGGTATGAAATCTGCTCCAGTGAAGTATTCCCGCACTCAGAACTTTGCAAAGCACAGAGGAGAGTGGGTTCCTGAAGCAAAACTTGAGCCATAGGAGCAAGGACACAGGATGGACCAGGCCAGGGATTGCATGACTCACAATAGGCTTCACTACTCACCCTTTCATCCTTAGGAGGAGGCAAAACAAACTCCAGAACACATTTGTGCTCGTGGTTGCCAGTTAGTACATGTTTACAGTGACACCAATCTTTCACTACCACATATAGTTCTCATTCCACAAAGGCAGATTGGTCCTCTCTACCCCTTGTGATATTTGGATAACAAAGATATTCTCCTGAGACTGCTTTCAAAGTATGTAGTAGGATAGCCCACTGAATAGACAGAGCACAGAATATCACTTTGATTGAAGGATTAATTGGGTTGGGAAATTTTGGCAAGTAGTTTACCACGTTTTGATGGGGCCAGGCAAGTATGAGAGCTAAGAGAGATGTAATGCACTGACTTGGGCCATGGTGGGGAAATGGAAGGAAAGGGATCCTTGATGATCAAGCTGCCCAGAAACCCAGGATAGACATCAAGGAACTTTCAGAGATCAGAAATGAAATAAAGAATTAAACTTTCCAGAGGTCTGAATGGCAAACACCTGGATGAAACTCCTAGTGCTGAATTTATCCTGGGCTCGGAATTCCTTAAATTCACCCTGTCACAATTTTTCATAGAACAAAGTTTTAAATACATAATATTAATAACCTGTTAACTTAATGCAGAGACAATTAAGATAAAGTTGATTATCACTGTTCAACACATACTCAAAATGTTTGGCCAACAACAAAATAGTCTGGGTAATTTTTCTCATCTAATTACTTCTGAGTACAGCCTGGGACTTCTTCTCATTAACTCTCTAGCTTCAAAGCCCACCAAGTAAATCCAAAGAACAGTTTAAGCACATTGCGGAAATAGTTCATGAAAACAGAATCAGTAAACTCAGCCAAGTGAGCTTAAGATAGAAAATTGCCTTTAACTGTGCTTTTCTGAAAAGTTGTCAAGTATCGTTAATTAAAACATATCCTTGAAATTGTTTTAAAATAAATAACTTTTTTAAAAAATCAAATTTGAACTAGAATCTAATTCTGATCTCTTAGAGGAAAGAAGCTGTGACCCTTGACCAATGTAAAAGGTGAAGCTGCAGGTGGATGGGTTTCTGCTGGACCTACCTTAGTCAACACTTTCTCCTGGAAGCCTTCCTGCTCCTCTTCAGCCATGACTGCTTCACCTGCTACCCTCTACATTTAGAGCTCTGTCCTAAGATTGAATAACACCTAGGAAATATGTTATTATATCAATATCAATCAGGGTGCTATGGAAGCATCTGCCACTCCAATTTGCCATGAGTTCCAGGACAACAGGGGCTGTGACTACAGACCTTGGTTTTCCCTGCCCATTAGGATATGACCATAAGGTTAATTCACAAGAGGCATTAGACTGGGGAAGAAGTTTTCCAAGAAAGAACTGCAGTGGCAGGTCGTCATGGCAAGCATACTGGCAGAGGATCAAGCAGGATTTAGAGGATGGAGGCTGGTTGTGCCAGGCTCATCCTGCCCCTGTAACTGGTCTTATGGCTCTGAAGCAAGACTGATGGATGGCCAGAGGCAGGAACAGGGCATCACTGAGAAGCTGGAAATATACCCGTTATGGAGGGACCCATCAACATCCAAACAGGCAGGGGCAGTTTCCCAAGAAAAGGGTCAACATGCTGTACTCACTGAGAAGGCACTGATGTGTTTACAATGAACAGTAACACACCAGCCACTTATGGAAGCAGAGATTCATGTCTTGGTTTTAAAGACAGAAAGGGGGTTCAGGGAGGAGTCTTGCATGCTGGAGTGGAAGAGACAGGCAGCATGGGCAGGAAGGGACAGGCCATTGATTACCATGACTCTGCTTGGTTGTGAGAGACCTTCCTGTGAGATCTGGACATAACAGATCTGAATAGTGTCCACAAGAAGCATTTATTATCATAGCATGGACTACATTTGTTCTAAAAATAGAAGATAAACACCAACAGGGCTGTATTCCAGGGCCAGAAACTCCAGGGAGGGATTGAAGGGTGTTATTGTGAATATTTATACCTTTATGCTACTTTTTAGATTGAATTTTATGCTTCTTTCCACAATAAGCATATAGTACTTTTATAATCATCAAACAATATAATTTTTAATTCATTCATTTAGACCCAAGAACAGTGACTTTTCTTCAATATAGTCTATACCTATACTCACCCAACTTATCAACAGAATGACAGGAACATCCTATACACCATCCCTTTGTGCATTTGGAAGATAGGCATGTGCCACCATAGCAGAATATTTTCTAGACTCACAGTGGGTTACCTGTGGTCCCTGCCTTCCATCTTGTGCTCAGGGCAAGTGGCTGCCTAATTAGAAGGATCCCATCACATTGGATGCCTCCTTCCACACACACAGGAGTCAGGCAGACAACCAGGGCACGTGAAATGAGTAGCATGGCCTGCTTGGAGTATGTGGAAGTGAAAAACTCAAAAGCTTCTATTCCTGGATACCCACTGAGATCCACATCGCCTTGACTCCATACTTGGCAGGGATCAAAGAAGTTCCTGAGGGTTGGTAGAGAGAACAAGTGAAACGCTGCCTCAGCAGTTCCCGCTCTCACACCTTCCCAATAAACTTGAAACAGGGCACTGTGCAGAGGCTGAAGGCATGCCCAGGACATCTCCTCCCCAGGTTGATGGACATTCTCTAGGACACAATAAATGTAGTATGCAAAGCACCTAAATTTCCCCCTCAGGCTGAGAGTTGACCTTAGTGAACTCATCCTCTCTACATAGTTCTGGGAGGCAGCTAGTGCATCATTAGTCTCACTGAAAGGTAGGTCAAGTCTCCTGAGACCCCAGGAGTGGCCCCAGAACCTCTCCAAAGTGCAGGAACCCAATCATGAGCCCAAGTCCAATCCTTAGCTTTGTGTGAACTCACCCCACACCCAGTGATGGCAGGATGAGAAGAAAAGGGCACAAAATCAACCCACCCCACTACAACAGCTACTTTTTGAGCCCCCTGGCAATTGTCATGGAGAAAGAAAGTGTCAGTGTCTGTAGGCAGACTGACCTCACCACACACTTACAGTTTTGAGTTAAATGTGACTTTATATTCAGCATTGCTGACCTGAGCTCCCCGATTCTCTCTTGACCCATTTCATGGGATTTGGACACAGCACCTATAAGTTTAAGGTTAACAAAGTTTGCTACCATTTCTGTGCATTTGTTTTACATTACAGGTCATATTTGTTGTATTTCCTAGGGATATTTCCCAAAAAATGTGATATTCAACAAAAACATTGTATTTAGACCACAAAATATAGCATTTTCAGTGGAATCTACACACACTGTAACAATTCTCTGCTGCACCAAAGGTGAAAAATGGGGCTGGATGTCACTTAGCTTTCATTTGATCTAATGACATTCAGAGTTAAAGTAAACTGTTTTTGCAAATATGATCATGTAATTGGAGCATCTGTCTTGATCATTATTTGGTAAATATGTCCTTTTAGCACCAGTCCAAATGAAATTTGGGTTATTTGACTAATCATAATTTAACAGATGTTCTGTCCAGTTCTATGCAAGCTTAATTTTAACTGACACAAATTTCTCTCCTCCCTGAGTCCTAATTGGAGTCTCTCCAGGTCTATGGAGAACTGAAAAGGTGAGAAATTAACAATTTTATCACACCCAGCCTTGATCCTGTGGTTTTAATTAATTTAAGTGAAATCTCATTTGACCTTTGTACTAGCAATTACTTAACACAAGCCTTGACAAAGTGTTTTAAGCAGCACATGTTTTCCTACAACAGATCTTAACAGCCTCACAAAGTTAACATCTTTAGTATCCCACAGTGGGTTAGAGTACCACTCCCCATGATCCCCTGGGTGAATGTCCACTTGTGCACAAAAGAAAGCAGAGTTCACTGCAACTTCAGAAGACACAAAAGGCCACTTCTTGAATGAGACAGTCTTGAGTCCCAACCAGAGATATTGGTGGCTGTGTCTAAGATGCGATGATACAGGGCCATCACTGTGAAGACTAAGGCCAAGCCTTGACCTTCCAATGACCCCCTCCTTGGGAAAGTCGGCTCTTTCTGCATTGGAACTTAATTCACAGGTGTTGATGTTTGTCTGGATCTCAAATGTTCACCCTCAATCTTAGGTGTCTGGCTTCTCAAATTAAAATGCACAGCTCATCACTCTGAATAAAAATAAGATCTTTTGCAAAAGAAACATATAAGCTTTTTTTTTTGAGCATGATATATTTATTGAGCAAGAGAAAGCTTCTACCTGAGAGAGAGACAGAAGGGGTCCCGAGTGGGTTG
>RJWT010053613.1:0-10547 GCA_004365215.1 Cuniculus paca | reverse complement strand
GTATATTGTATTTTCAAATTATTTTTGAATGCATCAAGGAGAAAACC
This sequence comes from Cuniculus paca, assembly GCA_004365215.1. Classification (NCBI taxonomy): domain Eukaryota; kingdom Metazoa; phylum Chordata; class Mammalia; order Rodentia; family Cuniculidae; genus Cuniculus; species Cuniculus paca. The sequence goes on along the minus strand of RJWT010053613.1, from coordinate 10,500 downwards.
ATGGAGACGGGATAGGCATTTACATGCTTTTCTCTTTTAAATACATCAACAGTGTATTTGCCCTCATCATCTCACATGTCTTTGGGACCCGATGGTGTGGGCGTGTGCCCTCCGCTGACCCCTTCAGTTCCCCCTTCTCCAATAAAAGCAGCAAAAACAGAAGCAACACCAGTGATTCCACTGCTGTGCCTCTCCTACAAAAATAATAATATATAAAATTAAAGATTATACTAAATTTATCCTCGAATATTTTTCCATTAAGTTTAGCATAGATCAGTTCATGACAAATGGAGGAAAAATTTTTTTAATTAATTAAGTGTGTTGGTACATCGTAGGTATACACAATGATCACATTTATCCCAGGGAGTCTGTACCTATACATGACACATCCTGATTCTTTGTTTTTTCCATTCCCCTCCCCTTCCTTCATTGCTTCTTCCCCTCCTTATTTACGAAGCTTTGTTTCCATTTTCTCCTTCTTTATGGTTTCCTTCTTTTCATTTCTTTCCCCTTCCCTAGTTCCCCTTTCCCACGTGAACATTTTCTCCCTATTTCACGCTATTAGGTGTTTCCTGTTCAGTTCTCAAGGACAGCAATGGAGGGAATATGCCAAATTCAGGAGTTGACTTCTCTTTCAGAGCATGTGGGCCATATTCTCCAACCCGCTGTCATCATTTAAGCCATCCCTACTTTCCGAGCTCACAGTGGAGACATTCTTTAATGATCTTATTTTATGCTTATTTTGTATTTATCTACATAACACATGTAAGTGTGTGTTATGGATCCATATTTATCTGCACATGGGAATATATGTGTATATATAAAATCAAAGATAAAAAAGCAAAAATGTTTTTCTTTCTCTCTGTTGATCCCTACTCTGTATTCTTTGCAACACCACATTTCTTTCTATGTGACCAGGTTCTTATTATTTTATTTCATTTCATTCTTTTTGCCCTTTTTGCTTTTAACCATCATTCCTGAAGCAGCGTTTCATTTTATTAAAAGAATGCATCAGCCCCTCTTTCAAGTATAACACTGTAAAGTATCTCTTTGTTTCTCCTTGATAAGCTAGGACTTTATTTGTGTAGCTGTACAGAAAATAAACAGATCATTTCCGTGAGCAGCATTGGTGTGTGTTGAAGTGTCAAGTCAGTTGCAGAAGAGCCCTCTTGTCGAACCTCCCCAAAGAGACCTGCAGCATAGTTCATTGAGTTTTGAGAGCTCATTGAGGGGCGAAGGGGCTGTTTGCAGAGCGGGAGAGGAGAGGAGTATATTTACAGAGCTGATGAAGCACCTTTCCTTTCACACATTTGCTGTGAGGCAGTTCAGGTGGACAGAGCGATGCTGGGAAGGGGTCAGTGGAGCTCGAAAATGCAAATAAGAGGAAAGGTTTAAATGGGCAGAAGTAAGGGAAAATGTGTGAAAGGACAGTCTTCTAACAGCACTCACTTATCCATATCAACGGATCGGCCTCCTTTGCCTAAGTCACATCAAGAGCTGAAGAGTTCACAGAAAAATGTTGCATCGAACTTCAATTTCACCCCAATGCCGCACTTGCTGCACTCCATAATATCAGTTTCACTACTTTGGTGCTAATTAATAATAGCTCATGTATTTAATATTTTCTATATATGAGTTATTAGCATTGCTTATGCATGGAAAATGAGCTGTTATTCCATGAATTCATCAGATCATTTTTTATGCATGCTAAAAAATTAAGAATTTTCTTAGTTAACAGTGCTAATGGTTGATTTGAGATCTGTTAAATGTTCATCCATGTTGATCTATATGATTACTGAATCTGTTCCTTAGTAGTTTCCCACCTTTCATACTGATGTTTTGTATTTTCACTGCATGATCAATTTCTAATTTATTTCAACTGAGCAGTACAAGTTTGCATTCTGATTTTATGTTTTGAAATTCTCATCAACTATCTTACTGATTGTCCCCTACAAGAAGTTTAAGCAATGGATTGAGGAGTAATATTCCTGAAGGACCATTGATTGAAGCCACAACTACAAAAATGATTGTGGGCTCTTAAAGTATGATCTCTCTAAAAGTGATTTATCCTCTAGGATTTCATGGCCCAAACTCCTTTTTTCTTAATGTAGTAATATCACTGATGAAACTAAGACTCAAAGCACTTCTTAAAAATAAAATTAAAGCAGTTATATGTGTTGTTATTCTACGATTTTTCTAAAATTGAACAATTAAATGTTTTAGCATCAACTTCTCTGAATATTTCCACCACATATCTCAGCAAATTCCATTTAATGGGAGTATAGTCAGTTAACTTACCAATTCCTAACAGTTTTTCAATCTGATATTTAGTTGGCTAATTCCTATTTTAAGCCCATCTTCTCTCTCCCTTTGGTGGACATTTCTCTTAACTGTAGACTTTTCATCATTTTTCTAAGTTTTCTCACCCTATTAGTCATTTATTTATATGTATCTTTGAGGTTTTAAACCAAATCCAGCAACTGTATTGGTTATAAGTATAAAATCTGAAGACCCAAAGAAAATAGCAGGTTCCTTTCCAAATATATAACAGCCAATCTCTGTCGTTCTGTGCCTTGGTTTCCTGCTGTAAAGTAAGAACCATGTTTTTACCCACTTGTGGGGTTTTTGGAGGAAATATGAGTCCACACAATTAAAGCACTTATAGCAGCACCCAAAACCAGCAGGGGATATTTGTCTGACTTCTTGAGCCAGTACCTTTCGTCGTGAAGCTGTATATACAGTTCTTTTGTCTAATATTGTTGACTTCAGCATTCATAATGGTGGTAGTTATGACTCAGTGGCTTAACATTTTCTCTGTATTGGGTACTTGATGTTGTTGATATATTTAAATCAAACAATGATTCCACAAGGCTGTTGTGCAGTCTTTAATAATGTATAAGTGAGCTTTCCAGCCACTGGGATGAAGTATCTGATACCAGAAACTTAAAGGGGAAGTTTATTTCAGCTCACAATTTTGGTGGGTTCAGTCCATGGTTCTGTGACTCCAAGGCAAAAACAGTATAGTAGAAGAACCTAGAGTAGGAAAAATGCTCATGTCATGGTGACCAGGAAGCAGAAAGAGAAGGGAGGGGCCAGGGACAAGAATAAACCCTTTTAAGTCATGGTCCCCGTGACCGACTTCCTAAGAGCTCATTCAGCTATGAACTCATTGATGTATTAATTACTGATGAGTGTGGTGCCCCCATGATCCAATCTCCTTCCAGAAGTCCCACCCCGGAACATGAATCTTTGGGGAATATTTTAGGTAGAAGCCATAACAACTAACTTTCCTCCTGTGGCTTGAAGAGCTCAGCTACTTTCTCCAGCATGAAGAACTGACAAGCCGCAGAAGAGAATGTAGTTCTCTACCTCTGAGCCAATCTCTGAATAAGCTCCGTGACATTTCCCTGAAAAAGACCAAAGTAAAACATAGATAGAAACTTGATAATGTTCTTTAGCTTTCCTCTGTTTTTTTCTTTTCCCTTTCAAACCAAGATGTTGTCTTCCTTTTACTGCTTAATTGAATTTCACACCGTTTTCACATTTGAATTCCATCCACCTTATATTTGTCATAATTTTGATCTGCTGTTTATCAGTGTTTTTCTTAAACTACTCCCATTTTATTGTAGTCTCTTAATTTAGAGTCCCTTGAGAGGTTTCATGTGTAGGTTGTCAGATTTTCCTCCTACTTATCGTGATAGATAGGTAGGTAGGTAGGAATTCTTTAGATTTCAATATTATTTCCTGGTCCCTCTTACTTTGTCCTGTTCTCCTGTTTATTTATATACTGTATTAGTAATGGATACTTTTGTGCAGATGAGGACTTTTTTGGGAAACCATCTGAAGCAAAATTAAACATTAATATTTAGTTTCCTAAATTTCTTGAAAAAATGTATTCCTAGAGCCAGGCATGGAGGCGCACACCTGTAATCCTAGCAGTTGGGAAGCTGAGGCAGGAGGATCGTTGCAAGTTCAAGACCAGTCTGGGCTACAAAGTGAGCTCAAGGCCAGCCTGAACTGCATAATGAGACCCTTTCTCAAAAAAAAATGCACTTCTGTGAAAAATGACACACATACTTGTTTTTTCTCTTTTTGCCCTTGATTTTCTGGGTAGCTTATCACAACTCTTGTCAACAATGAAATGTTGTTTATTTTTGTGTGCTCCCCTAGACTTTAAACTACCTTAACCATAATATAAAGCACATGGTATGTAAATTTTAAAATGTGAATTTTTATTATAAACCTTGGAAATATTTAGGAGAAAATATTTAAACTCAAAAGGGCATAAAGCATATTTTGTAATTACTTGATTAATGTCTATTAGTCTATGATTGTTCTCAAAATTTATATTTCAACAATGCCCTCATCATTTCAAAATACTGCTTCTCTGGAGATACACTTCCTTTTTTGTTTGGAAAGTTTTACTTTAAAATTTTTTTTAGTTTTTATTGTATTGTGTAACCTACATTTTGTTTATTATAAAGTGGAGTATTGAATGTTCATTGGAAAAGAGAGTTCTCAGCTCCTAATTCCTACTTAAAAATCAGTTCACAGCATTAGAATATATTCCTCCAGTTCACTTGGCCATCTTCTGCTGTATCAACTTGATTTCCCTAGCGTCTTTTAACTTATTTTCTCAATATATCATGATTTGAAGTGTCTGATTTGGGAAATGGCTTCTAGTCAAGAGAAGATAAAGCAAACTTTAGAAATGTGCAGGAGTCAAAGTTGTGGGGGAAGATATACAACTGGAATCTAATTCTATATAGAACACCCATGGATATATGCCAATCTACAGTACCAGGAAATAAATGTGCCATCTAATATTGATCATGGTTAACCAGTGCTGGAGCGGTAAATAACTGGTCACATCCTACTGATATGAAAGATATGAAAGATATGATTGTGTAGGTGTATTGTTATGTCAATTAAACTGTAAACATCAAATATTTTTGAGGCTCAGATAACAATAATGACATGAAATGATCTAAAAAGACTGTAGAAAGGAAACAAAAAAATACAACAGAGTGTAGAACTACCCATGCTGATTTTTGTAACTGGTATAAAATCTCAAAACAGAATATCTTTCAGATATTCTGAAAAGATGCAAATATTTGTGGAAAAGACCTGTCAGCTCGTTATTTGGTCTGCTCTGCAGATGGGTTAGTTTGCTCCTACTTCCACATGCCTACCTTTAACTGAGTGCCTTTGGTCCTGTGACATCTCTACTTGAAAAAGAGACATCTAAAAATCTTCTGGGAGTTACTGTACAGAAACTAGAGCACATTTGCATGGGATGCACAGATACTAATTCTAGAAATATGCACCCACCTCTCCCTACCTCCTTATTCACGCAACACTCCTTCCTCTTTTCCTGTTTTCTTCTGGTCAGGAAAACTACTCCAGTACTAAATTTGTTTTGCACCCTTAGTCAAGTTATAATTACTGAATGCATTCTGAGTGTTACCAGCTCAAAAAATAAAGAACTAACTGTCCACAGTTGTTCACAAAATATTCCCTGTACCTGTTCTGGGTTTTACTTCTGAATTATTCTAGAATGGAACTCAGGGTCTTATGTGTGCTAGACAACTGCTCTACCATGGAGCCACACCCCAGCCTGGGTTTCAGTTTTGCACAGTTTACCCCCCAGCTGAATACGCCTTCCCCTGGTTGTTTCTCAGCGATTTACACACAGCCGTCACACGCCTCCCGTACCTGCAAGGTTTGTTTCCGAAATAGCAGGCTGATTATCATTTAGCTGGATAATATTGAATCTATTGGTGCAGCTATGACAGATTAATTCTTTTTATTCTTTCAAGCCCCTATTGTTTTGTGTGTGTAATTCCCCCCACCCCTGCCTAGACCTGGTTAACCGTTTCTGTGAGCAGGTCCTCAATTTTTTACTTTGTCCCTACTTTCCTGTCCTAGCCCCATCTTCCCCCGGTGTCGACTCCGTCCCCTTGCAGCGCACAGGCAGTCAGCACGGGCCTCAGAGCACCGCCGCAGCCACGTTCCAGAGGGCCAGCTATGCCGCCGGCCCGGCCTCCAACTACGCGGACCCCTACCGACAGCTCCAGTATTGTCCCTCCGTGGAGTCTCCCTACAGCAAATCTGGCCCCGCCCTCCCACCCGAAGGCACCTTGGCCAGGTCCCCGTCCATTGACAGCATTCAGAAAGACCCCAGGTGGGTAGAACCCTTTTTCTTTTCCTTGTGATGTCTAAAGAGAGTTTGCAACGGTGCAACATTGCATTTCTTTTTTCTTGCTTTCTTGCTTTCTTTGCATCCCGTTGTTGCATTCACGGCACTGGTTAGGTGTGACAAGTGTGAGAAGTATGACTTTTATTGGGCTGTTGCTTGATGTGGAGTATTATGGGTTCTTAGGATAGATGCCTAGTGTCTTGTGTGGTTCGGTACCAAAACATAAAGATCTTTCGATGAGAACAGTGGGAGGTGCGGAGGGAGTCAGAGATTTGATAAGATCTAGAGAAGCCATCTTTAATGCAGCCAAAACTAAGAACCAGAGACAGAAGATCCTATCATTTGACATCTAGGTGTGTTACCGGCGTGGTGGAAGCACGTGTGGCTACCATGTGTCTTTCTGCTTATCAGTGTAAAGGGTACACCTCCCTCCCGGGTTATCCCAGAAATTGAAAATTTAGAAATTCCACATTACCTTCATTTTTTCATGTTTGAAAATAAACCTTAGGATTAAATTGTTTGGGGCTTGATAAAATCGCAGGCATAGTACACTAAAGAAATAGTTAGCATGTAGTTTATTTTTCACTTTTTTTTCCAGCAGCGGTAGGGAATTTAGGATGTTTGACTTCTGAAGTTGGAATTGACTCCCTGTAGAGTTAAGTGATGTTTTATTCAGAGCTATTTATTCAGACAGAGTCCCATGACTGTATACATCAGCATCTGTGAGCACTATAGATAGGTCACATTCTGGTCTATGTCTATGGAAGGCCAGGTGCCTTAATTGTGATGGTAAACGTGAAATTCATCTCAAGGAAATTTCACTGACAAAACATTCAGATCTTATGAAGTGTATTGAAAAGTTTACATACATCTTTTTGCAAAAAGAAGTCACTTCTACAAATACCAAAGTCAGAATGGGATCATTTTATACTATTCTTTGAAATGCCACTTTAGTACAAATCAAACCCACTCAGAAACTTCTTGCTAAATATTGTATTTGGTATAACCTCCAATGTGAAATCGAATTGCAGTAAATGCTCATTGTTAACTGCTGGAAATCAGAAGATAAGTTGCATCTGCAATGCTCAGTGTACTGGTTTTCTCGATTTTCAATCTTAACAGAAACCTATATGTGTGGTTCTGAAATTTTCCCTGAATTTTTCTGTATTCTTGGCACATGCCGCAGTGGTACCTCGGTTAACGAACTTGATTCTTTCCACAATTCCGGTGGCAAACTGAATTGGATGAGAACAAAATTGAATTAAGTGGTTAAGTTCAGTGTTCACCTTAAAGGGAAATTTGATTTGGCTCTTGTCCAGTTTGGTTTGCAACCAAAATCATGAAGAGAATTGAGCTCGTGAGACGAGGTACCACTTATTAGAATATTCTTCAGAAAGTACTTCACCACTCTGTATGTTTAAGTAATATTTCTTAATGCACCACTGAAATATATAGAAATAGGACAAAAGTAAAATCTTAAAAAATGCTAAAGGAAAAAAGATATCATTGAATTAGTATTGCTTATATTTAACATTGTGTATTTACATTGAAAATAAGCACTTTATCTCCAAGGGAAAGACATTGTATTTTCGTATTAGAGGAACTGGGCTTAATAAGAAACATTAATATTTCTCCAACTACAGCCTAGCTTCTGCATTTTCTACTATGTGTTAAACATTTTATTTTGTTAAATGGAATATTCTTTCCATTTTATATTGTTGTCACTTTTATAGGCTTTCTCCTTTCAATATATTGTCACAGATGTTACCATTCTGAGTTATAGATGTCACTTATATTTATTGAGTGCTTGCTATGAACCAAAAAAAAAAAAGAAAGAAAGAAAGAAACACCAATAGGAAATGTTGAATGAGTAAGAGAATTTTAACCATTAACCCTTTGTATGTGTTAAATTTATATGCAAATGAGTGCTACATGAATTACAAATTTATTATTTTTGAGAATGCCAGGTATCATCATTAATTACGTGTCAGTTCTGAAAATCACATACTGCTATCCTAAGCTCACACATATGGGCAAAGCAAAAACAATCATTTCTAGAACCAGCTTTGGATTATTGTGCCTCAATACAATTGATACAAATAAACCTGACATTATACAAAAAGTATTAAATATAATAATGCCTTTCTCATAGAGTTTTCATATAATAAAGAATATGTTAAAAGTATTATTTGTGGAAAAAAGTGCTAAATCTAAAAAGTAAAATTTAAAATATAATACTTCTTCGAAGACAACTTTCTTTGCATTTTCTTTTGAACAATGAATTTTGATTCTTCCTAGGTAGATATGGCTAAATATTGCTATGCTTAACTTCCGGGGTTCATACATACTTATTCTGACATTATGAATTATGATTTAAACTTTTTCAGTCTTTTTCCTTTTTTTGCACTTTTATATACACATATACCTAGAGAACGTGTTAAAGTTTTATTTATCATTAAACTCCAGACCATGTACGCCTCTTTACTGTTGCAAACAAATGGTTATAGCAGGTCACAGTCTTCAGACTTCTTTACTTCCGTCTTTGATGTAAGCTTCCTTTTTGGGAGGAAATCAATATCCCAAATTATTGCCTTAAATGAAGAACAGAGGTGTGAAATGAGTTCCTGAAGGCCGCACTGCTGCTGCCAGGTTGGTACATTAGTGAGCACCCACATTTATATTATAAGTGTTCTTGTCTCTTAAAGAAGAAAAATTGGGTCAAAAACATTTTAATGACATCATATGTATATTATAATAGTCCTGGCACATTGGAATTATGACTGACTAATCCCTTTCCAGGATGTGTTAATTCTTGTGGTTCATTATCCCAAAAGCGATTTTTCAAATGTGCTAAAAGAAATCTCATTTGTGGCAAATGTGATTTACAAGGAGACTCTTGTTTTTGTTATTCATAACAGACAAATGCATGTCATGGCACATTTTAGTGCAGATTTTAGGCCCAAATTATCTACAGCATTTTTCATCACCACCATTAAATGTGTCTTCTGCGGAACTGTTTTGTTCCAAGCCACAAAAATTTATCAATAATGTAAAATTAGGTACTTTAAAAAATTATGTGTACCTTTCAACTACATTTTATTTCCCACTTTGACGCTTTACTGAAAGTTATTTTATTTTGAACATCATATTATTGGAGCTCATTAAAAAGTATTGCTTATAAATATTTTGTCATTAGGCAAACCTCAGTAAGGTATTTCCAATACTATTTTTTATCAATTTTTGATATACACATAATTGATAGTAAATTGAATGTTCAAAAAGCAAAACTGCCTAAAAATGCTTTTAAAATGGTAAAAGTTTGAAGAAGTCTTTAGATCTTAAAATTGAAGCAACATCACTACTTAATTTACTATGTAACTTAAGGAACAGTGCTAAAGTGTTTGCAATAAAACAGTGATAAGTGTCCCCCATAGCCTCATTCTCCTGGGTGGTAAATCCGCGGAGTCTCTGCTTTTAAACTTCAGCTGCTCAACAATTATGCATGTAACTGGCGGTGTCAGAGGGATCCGCAGTGTAAAGACCCTCGGAGCATTCATGCACCCAGACCAGCACAAGCCTACCACACCACTGCCTGACCGTCTCTGGCAACTGGCCACTCGTGACCGTTAGAGCCGTCTTGTTTTTTCTTTTCCGAATAATTCACATCTTCCCAACTAATTTATATTATACTAAATATGCATCTAAATTCACTCCAGTATCTTGTCGCTGAGCTTTGAAATTACATGAATTCCCCTCATTGCTTCTCCAAAGGATGGATTTCTTTGAGGTCAGGTATCACAGCTCCCATGAAAGCCCCAGCTCCTGTCCCTGCCTGGGTGGTCAGTCTCCCCAGACTCTGCCCACCAGCCCCCCAGCAAGCACTGGAAGAGAGTGTTGCCCGGCAGCAACCTGGGCTCCTTGTGGAGTTTTCTGACACTGGGGTCACAGTGTTCGTAACAGTGATAATATTAACAGTGACAGTTAAAATTACAGTAGTACCTCCACTCATGAACGCCTCTGTTCGCAAACAGTTCAGTTCTCCATCAGAGGCATTTGGCAAAATTCGCCAACTCTGCCAACACAAACTTGGCTATCCTCCCCAGAATTGTGGAACTGATTAAGTTCACAAACTGAGGTACCACTGTAATTTAAAAATATGGCCCAAGCTCAGTGTTATACTTTTATATTTTTATTTAATTTGATCCTTTCCAAATCCCTATGACATGACTTTCTATAATGTCAGTTTTACACATGAGAGACTCAGAGAACTGGATTTGAAGCCAAATCTGACAGATTTCCAG
>RJWT010053612.1:0-10400 GCA_004365215.1 Cuniculus paca | reverse complement strand
CCTGTGCCAGTATCCTCCCCAGCACCATCTCCTAAGGCTGCTCCCCTTACTCCCTTCATCTCAGTCACAGTGACAATCACGTCATTGAGCAGATCTGACCTTGGGGCCTTTGCACTTGGTATTTCCTTTGGCCAGAATCCTCTCACCCTAGACTTCCAAGGGGCGAGCTGCTCCTTGTTCCCCAGCAGCCCTCCCTCTGTGCTGTAAGCAAGCCCACCCTTCCTCCCAACTACTTCCTAGTCTCACCACCCAGCCCCTTCGGACTGGCTTCAGAGGTATTCCTGAGGGTTTCTTGCTGGTAGTTTGGACTGCCTGTGTATCATGCGCTTCTCTCACAAAGGTGAGCTCTGAGAGGGCAGGCCCCCATCTGTTCATAGCATTGCTGCCTGTGCAGCATCTATACCCACACAGCACAGAAACAGAACCTAAGCCATGATGTAGTTCTCTCTCCCCTCTCCCTCTGGAGTAAACCTAGGGCTTTGCATTGAGCTACATTCCAGCCCTTTTTAATTTTTTTTTTTCCTGCAGCACCAGGGATTGAACTTGCGACCTCCCGCTTGCCAGGCAGGTACTTACACCATCAAGCTAAATCCCTGGTCCCCCTTTTTAATTTTTATTTTCCTACCATTTTTAAATTTTTTTGGTACCAGGAATCGAACTCAGGACCTCGCGCTTGCCAGACAGGTGCTTGTGCTACTGAGCTATACCTCAAGTCCTTAATTTTTATTTTCATACAGAATCTAACTCACTTCATGCCCAGGCTGGAATCAAGCTAGCAGACTTCCTGCCTCAGCCTCCCAAAGAGCTGGGACTGCAGGTGTGTACCACCAGGCCCGGCAAGAACAGCATTTAACACAGCAGACTGAGGGCACTGGCCTTGGACAAGCCTACGTGCGCAGCTGGTTCCCTGGCTGGTGTCTGGGAACCTGGATTCAGGAGGCTCCTCTTTCCCAGGTAAGTGTGGCTCGCTGTGTCTAGACTGCTTGTGCAAACAGTGCTCTCTACAGCAAGCTCAGCCCTCCTCCCAGGAGTCTGGAATTTTGGTAGACATCCAGTAATGATCACAGTAATGAGAAAACATTTTACATGTGTTGCCACAATTCATTGCTAGAGGGAGGAACTCAGCCTGTCCACGTGATCACACTGGGAGAAAGCTGAGCCTGGGGTGATCTTACCTTGGCCCCCCACATGCCTCCTCCTGATTTTGCTTTGTGTCCTTTTATGATAATCACAGCTCTCAGGACAACTGTGCACTAAATCCTGAGTTCCCAGCACATCACTGAACCTCAAATCTCTATTTTAGTTGGAGTCTCACTGTGTAGCCCAGGCTGGCTTTGACCTACTGATCCTCCTGCCTCAGCCTCTTGAGTACTGGGATTACAGGTATATGCTACAATGCCGGCTTCCCTCCTCCACTCTTCTCCTCCTTAGCACTTGATCTCTTGTAACATTTTACTTACATAGCCTGCTCCCTGTTTCCCCACACCTGGAACACTCCCAGCATCCCCCTGCAGAGGCCCACGAAGACACAGGGAGATATTTGCTGAATGGCAACTGTAACGGCTTTATTTCTAAAGGAGGAGCTCCTCCCTGGGCTTGCAATGGGAGGCGGGCTTCTAGCCCAAGCAGCAGGGTGGTCCAGGACAGCGGTGGACAGGGATGGAGTGGCTGGCCCAGTGGGCCAACAGGTCTCTGTAGATACCTCACACGGACTCCATCTGCAGCTCCTCCCCCTCCGCAGTCTCGATCTGGTGGAAGGCGGCATGGGAGCCGATGACCACCAAAGTGGCTCCTGCAGGAGAACAGGCAGTTTAGGGCCCGCTCCCTCACCTGGTCTCCCCTCACCATGACCTTGTACTCACCCAGCACCCAGAAGACGGCCGAGCCTGCACCAGCCAGCCAGAAGAATGGGAAGGAGATCCCTCCAGCCAGCGCGTACTGATGGGCCGGACTCACTTCTCGGCCTGAGGGCAGACAGCATTAGCTAGTTGTTCCCTGACCATCCGTGTACTCGGTGACCCCTGCTGCCTCCCAATAATCTGGTGTCACAAGATCTGGAAGCTTCAGGATTGAACCCAGACTCCTCATACCATCTGTGTCCCAGCCCTGTCCTGTTTCCCCAGTGTCCCCTGCACCACAGACAATAACAAGCCTTCCTCAGACCCTGCCCCTCACCTTCAGTCCCATTTGTCCTATAAGCCCCAGCCTTCAGCTCCCTAGCTCAGGGCCTACCTGCACTCAAATCGGTTGCCTCAGGGCCAAGACTGACTTGAGGATATGTTCTCTGAGATGTGTCACAAGAATCTGGTTTGTGGCCAACACTGAGTGATCTCCCATAAAAATGCAGCTTTTTGTGGCCCCTCACATAAGACTGGAAGGTGTGGTCTGCATGCTCCGGTAACCGTAAGTTGTGGCTGTGATTCAAGGGCTCCTTTCAAACCCTTCCATACAGCCCATCTTTCGCATGAACATATCTTAAAGGCCCCTTGAAGGACCTTTTCTTAGGTTTGATTCCAAATCCCTGCCCCCATGGTAAATCTGGGATTTTTCTTGGGTGGAATTTCCCCTGGCACCTTTTTTTTCCATACATCTTGTTAGCATTCTGGGGCCTTATGAGTCACAGGCCTCAGCTTTCCTCTAAGAAGACCGGAGATCGCCTGGTCCCACCCCAGGAAACACCAAAGGGAATCTGGACAGACCGAGGCCTGCATAAGGTCGCCACCTGCTGCCCAATGTGAGTAGTTGCGGCGGATGCTTCCCACAGAATTCAGGGAGTGGAGAGGGGTAGGTTCACCTCAGGCGAGTCTGGTGATGGGTGGGTTCTGGCGCATCTCATTCTGGGTTTAGGGAATAGCAATTTGGGGAGCTGACACTGGATGTGAGGCTCATGGGTGTCTGATTTTACAGATCAGGTTTGCTGGATCCAGTGTACATCTAGACTTGGGCTGACTTGGGTGCCAAGCATTTCGGTTGGGGTCTGAGGTTTTCATCCCAAGAAAACTAGGGATCCATCTGTGCAGGGCATTCTCTTACCAAAGAGCACAAGCTTGGATTGCAAGGTGCGCAGATAGAGAATGTAACAGGCGCCAAAGAAGACGGCCAGCGCGACCAGCAGCATGGGAGATGTCACCCTGGAGGAAGAGGACAAGTAGAGGTCAGGCATGTGGGGCTGGGCCAGCTGGGGGCCCCGGCCTTGTACACCCGTGGGTGGGGGTCAGGGAAGGCTGAGTGACACGTGGTGGGGGAGTAGAGACCTGACCCTTTGGTGACAAGGTAGCGGAGCTCGGCCACGGAGGCCGGGCCTGCAAGTGGGGTGGGTCCATCTGACGGCGGGCGCGGGACAGGGCGGGACCGGGCACTCACACGCAGTACAGGATGAGGCCCAGGAACACGAACACATAGTTGCTCTGGTAGTACTCCACGTTGCGTACCAGGCGCTGGCACAACTCGCCCAGGTTGCGGGGTCGTGAGAAGCGCTGCTGGTCCACGAAGGCTCCCCAGGGCCGGATGGTCGCCCGTCGCCGCTCCAGCCACTCCCGGCCTGCGCCAGAGGGAATCAACTTCGGCAGCAGGGTCCTGGCGGGGAGGCGGGGGCCAGGTCAGCGGCAGAGCGGGATGGGGCCCAGACCCGGGGTAACGGGGGAGCGGGGGCTGGACTCGGGATCCAGGAGGGACGAGTCCCAGGACAGAGCAGGATTCCTGGATACCAGGAAGGAGGGGCCCAGGAACCCAACTTTAGGGTGCCCGAAGCGGAGACCGGGGGACCAGACTTCTGGCTGGGGGCTGGGGCTGGGACTGCCGGGATTCGAGTGAGAGGGGGACCGGACTCCTGCGTCTCGGCTCAGGCGGACTGGAGCCGGGTAGCTCACGTGGCGCTCAGCCCTTCCGCTTCGGCACCCTTCTGCTGGTCCTTCTGGGCTGCCATGTCTGCGTCGTGAAGGGTGCGCCTGCTGTAACCAGCCGGGAGCCCTGCAGACCCCGCCGGCTCCGCCCGAGCCTGGCCTCACCCGGCGGAGCCGACGTGGAGCCGCTCCCGAGCCGCAGGGCGCGGTAGTTGCGCCGCCGAGCATTGTGGGAGTTGTAGTTCAGGCTTAGGCAGGCAGGGTGAGCGCCTGTACAGAGGTCAGACTCGCAAGGCACCTAGGGAAATATAGTCCCTGAAAGCAGTGAGTGCGGGTGGGCATTGTGGGATTTATAGTTTCAGATGTGGAGTTGAGCAAGTGGATGACAGAAGCGGATGTTGGGTGTTGTGTACTCCCTTGGGGGATAGTGTGGCATCCGCGCAGAGCTGTCTTCATGACCCTACAGAGCATCTAGAGAACTTGATGAAACACTGCTCCCAGGCCCAATACCAGATGTTCTGACTCAGTGAGTCTGGAGTGAGCCTATCATTTGCATTTTTAATAACTTCCAAAGTGATGCTGCTGTTATTGGCCTGTGAACCACATATTTTGAGTATCTAGATTGTAGACCATCTGTGGGAATCAATTCCTTCCTCAAGAGACTGGTGCTGGGGAGGGGGCTGTGGTTGCTGGAGTGAAACTTTCCCACCCTGGGACTCCTAGGGATAAGTGGGTTAGTATTAGGGATGTCCCTGCATGGTCCCACACCTCTGGATAGGAGGGAGGTAAGTTGGAAATAGAAGGGGTCAAGAATTCTTCAGAGGGGATTATTATGTGGTATATGTACACACTTGAGTACTACTCAGCCATAAAGGATATATTTGGGTCATTTGTGGGGATATAGATGCACCTTGAGTCCATAATGCCAATGGAAATAAGCCAGACACAGCAGGTTAAATATCACATGATTTCTCTCAGATGAGAAACCCAAAGTGTAAATAATTTAAAAGCAAAATTCTAAAAGGAAGATGATGGGAAACAGGAAGACAGACTTTGTGGAGATGGGAGGGGGATCTGGGGGTGGCAAGAGACAGGAGGGGAAGGGGAAGTAAAAAAGATCAAGATGCAGTATGTGTATGTGCCAGTACTGCATGATGCATATATTTATTATGTATTGCTGTCTTGGTTACTTTTCTCTCATTGTTGAGCCAAAATACCTGACAACCAAAGTAAAGGAAGGAGAGGTTTATTTCTTACAGTTTTGGGGCTTTCAGTCCATACTTAGCTGGTTCCAAGCCAGGGTGGCATGACTGAGGGGCAGCTGTTCATGGCGGCTGCAAGGGGCAAGAGCAAACCATGCAAAAGAGGGAAAAGCACGCCTTCTTCCCTCCCTTACATTGTATGTCAGCTCCACCCCTGGGCGGGTGCAGAATTCACACCACCAATCTCAGCACTAGACAACGAATCAATCACAAATGCTAGATTCAGCCACTTTCACGACTACATGAGGGTTGGGGGGGGCCACCTAGATACAAACCATAACAATTGCAAACATACACTAATACTTTTTTTTTTTTAAAGAAGAGCGAATTATCCCAAAAAGAACTAAAATTTTGGAGTTGGACATGGGAAAATCTGGGTGGTGTGGCTTTGATCCAGTCACTTCTCTGAACCTCAGTGTCTTCATCTGTATATACCACACTAATGGGGTTACTATGCTTCAGTTAAATGCTGCATGTAAAGTGCTTGAAAGAGCCTTGGCATTGTTTTTTGTTTTTGTTACTGGGAATTGAACCCAGGACCTTGTGCTTGCCAGGCAGAGCTTCTGCTGCTGAGCTATATCTGTGGCCCAATCCTTGACATTGTGTAATTGCTCAACAAATGTAGTTGTTACTGCCAGTATATTATTATTATTATTATTATTATTATTATTATTATTATTTATTGGCACTGGGAATTGAACTCAGGACCTTGTGCTTGCCAGGCAGGCACTATGCCACTGAGCTACATCCCCAGCCCACTGCCAGTATATTATGAGTATTCTGGTTATTTCCCAGTTCAGTCTCAAATTTAACAGTAACATGTTAGGAGCTTGGATGTCCCAAAGAGTGGCTGTTTCTTACAATTGGACCATTCTTTTCCCAGGTCCCACAGGCATGGTTCTATGTCTTTAGTCAAATTTCTCCATGGCCTGCCCCAGCCCAGGTGAACTATGGGAAATCAAGGGCAGAGCTCTAAAGGGGGTGTCCCTAGGCGGGCCCTTAAGAAGTGTATCTGGGAGTGTAAGGAAGACTGAGCACCCTACTGGGATGAGATCCTAATTCTCCAAAGCTGGGTGAGGCAGTAGAGAAATATCCAAGTGAAGTCTTGTCTTTTCTTTTCTCTTTTCTCTTTTCTCTTTTCTCTTTTCTCTTTTCTCTTTTCTCTTCTTTTCTTTTCTTTTCTCTTTTCTTTTCTTTTCTCTTTCCTTTCCTTTCCTTTCCTTTCCTCTTTCTTTCTTTCTTTCTTTCTTTCTTTCTTTCTTTCTTTCTTTCTTTCTTTCTTTCCAACAGGGTCTCGCTGTGTACATAAGGCTGGCCTTGAACTCACTATGTAGCCCAGGCTGGCCTCAAACTTGCAGCCATCCTTCTGCCTCAGTCTGGCCTCCCAAATGCTGGGATTAGAGCATGCACTACCATGCTCTGCCTGTTGTTTGTTTGTTTGTTTTTAAGTAAAGTCTTGCTTATAGTCCAGGCTGGTCTTGAACTCAAAATTCCCCCACCTCAATCTCCCAATTGGTGAGGTTATACGTATGTCCTGCCACACTCATCTTCCAGGTGAATTTTTTTTGTTTTGTTTTTTTACAGATGGGGTCTCACTGTGTAGTTCAGGCTGGCCTTGAAGTCACTATGTAGCCTAGGCTGGCCTCGAACATGGCAACCCTCCTGCCTCAGCCTCCCACATGCTGCAATTACAGGCATGCACCACCATACCCAGCCCAAGTGAATCTTTTAACCCCAACTCTTGCCTTCCAAGGTCTACACCCCTTAGAGTTTGTGTTTTGGGGCCTGGTGAGAGATATTTCTTCAGGAATAGGGGTAGATTGCCCCTGCCAAAGGCTCTGGTGGAGCAGTTGGGTGGCGCCACTGGGTGGGTCCCGAACTGATCAAATAGCCAAACTTTGAAGACCAGTTTAGCTGGTTTCTGTTTATTTCCCTTTTGTCACCCCAGGATGTTAGTGTGCTTTGCTCAGGTTTTCCAACCTGGGTTCAGTCTTGCTTCAGGAATCAAGAGAATGGTGAATGTACAATCAGCCCAGAGCATTACTGGAGGAGCGGTACTAGAGTGCGACTCAATGCGGGTGCAGAGGTAACTATCAGAGAGCCCTCAGGACAAGGAATCCTGGGAACTGGGTTAGTGGCAGAGGTCCAGTTGCCTCTTTCCATGCCAGCAGGGAGAGTCCAGGTTTGTCTGTGGTTATAGGAACTGCTCAGTTTCCTCAAAAGAAGTGCATGAAAGTCCTTTTGTTCCACTGCCTGCTCCTAGCAGAGGGCATGCAAAGGACTCGAGGTGCCGCAGCACCCTCATGGCAAGACACAGGTCTGCAGAGGAGGAGGATGTGGGGCCCAGAGGCAGGGACGCTGGACACGGGTTTTCCGTAAGTGAGAGGGTGGGAGGAACTCTGGATAAGGGACTTTGGGAGATGAGTCCTTAGCACAGGGGCAAGTGGGAAAGGAGCCCTTTGAAGCAGGAACAGTGGAAGAGAGGGCCCTGAGACTGAGGCAGTGTGCAGGATGGGGTGATGCGTCCCTGGGAAAGGGGCCCTCTGGGAAAGGGGCCCTGGGTTAGGGGGTGCTGGGGGGTTGTGGAGACAGGCACTGGCTCTGAAGCCTCCTTCCTGCCTCTTGGATTCCCAGAAGAAGTGGAGCCAGGAGGGCAGGAAGATGTTAGCACAGACAACCAGAAACTTGGGCGATAGTCCCTGCTGTGTGACCACAAGAAAGTCCCTCCCCTCTCTGGGCCTCAGTTTGCCCATCTGATAAGGGAGTGTTTCTTCCCTGCATTAGATGAGGAAAGCTGGGTCTTCGGGCAGCCCAGGAGAGGTCGTGCAGTTCCTCCTGTGACCACCAGGGGTCCCAGCACACAGGGCCTCTGGCGTCTCACGGCCTCCTAGCTTCTCTCCTGGCCCCTGACTGTGCATGGCCCTGCCCACACCGTACACTCAGCAGCCGTCTGTGTCCTGGCCCCCAGACACCTGCACCTAAACAGGCAGGCCTGATCTGGCCCAGCCCCTTCTCCCACTTGCACCTCTGGGTTGTAGGAGAAAGGCAGCTTGAGGGAAACAGTTTAGTTGGCCAATCAGAATGGCCACCATGAGAAGGACTGGTGATGCTGACTGGTGGCAGGGACTGTACAGAGCGAGCAACTGGGGATTTTCATATACTGTAGGATGAGGAATGACACACTGCTTTAGGAAGGGTCTGGCAGTTTCCACTAAAGCTGGACACGGCCCATGACCCCGCATTTCATCCCCTAGGCAGGTCTGTACCCAACAGAGATGGGGGAAAGACAGGACCGAGCCAGGCGTGGTGTGCGCACCTGTGATCCCAGCACTCCAGGAGGCCAAGGCAGCAAAACTGAAAATTCTAAACCAGCCTGGGCGACTTAGTGACTTGATGAGACACTGTCTCAGTCCAATATGGACAAACTAAAGAGCAAAATAAAAGGGAGATAATAGGAAGCAGGGAGATAGATCTTTTGTAAAAGGGAAGGGGACCAAAAGATGGAGGGAAGGAAAGGGGATGAAAGAATTAAAATGTGTCATGTATATGTGCCAACTCCTGTGATGAATGTGGTCATTTTGGACCATGAACATGTGGTAATAACAACATTTTAACATCTACAAAAAAGAGCTCAGGTATACAGTTCAGTGTGAAGGCCCTAGGTTCAATCCCACAATCATAAATAAAAGAGAAAAATGACTGGAATCTTCCTACTCCCCACCAGAGTAGCCTCCCACCTGCAAAAAACCCAGGTGTCTATAAGAGGAGAATGGATAAGCTGTTATAGTCACTCAGTGGAACACTACACAGGGGTGAAGAGAAATAGGCTACTGATGCCCATGAGTGTGTTGTGGGGGACATGGAATCACACACACAAGACTATGGGTTGTAAAATTCTATTTTCATAGCTGGGCACAGTGGCACATGCCTGTAATCCCACCACTCGGGAGGCTGAGGCAGGAGGGTCACCCTGAGTTCGAGGCCAGCCTGGGTTACATAACCAAGTTCAAGGCTAGCCTGAACTATATATGAGACCTTGTCTCAACCCTCCCCCGCCACCAAAAAAGATTGTGTTTTCATGAAGTTCAAGAACAAAATAACATATAGCACCAGAATCAGATCAGTGGTTGCTGGGGGCTACAAAGGGGCATTCCAAGTGGATGGAAATGTACCTGTTGTCAGGGAGGTGATTACAAGGATGTAATTTTAAGACTGCTGAGTTTTATCCTTGCAATTTATGTGCTTTGAAGCAGGTATACACTGTAATCCCAGAACTCTGGGAGGCCGAGGCAGGAGAATCAAAACTTTGAGCCCACTGTGGGCAATTAAGTAATTTAGCAAAAAATAAAATCAAATAAAAAGACCTGGAGATGTAGCTTTTTATGAAGGCCCTGAGTTCAATCCCCAGTACCAAAAAAAAAAACCAAAACAAAAACCCAAAGATTTGTATGGTTTGCTGTTGGAAGCTGACTTCAGTAAAACAAGAAAAAGTGGCATAGGGAATTAGGGTTCTGATAGCTTTGGCTCAAATCCTAGATGGGTCACTCTTAGCTCCTGTGTGACTATAAACAAGTCATTTCCCTCTCTGTGCCTCAGGCCTCCTGAAGAGTAAATGAGCTAAGATGCGCACAGTGCTTGGAAAGGGGCATCAGCGGTCACTACCATCATCATCACCCTGTCATGGCCCCCAGGGTCCTCCTCCCACAGGAAAGGATCTCCCCCCACCCCAAGTCCCATTCTTCTCTGTTCTTGTTCCATAATCCCACCATCTGGAGAGTTCTCTCCCTAACTTTCGTGAAATCTAAAACTCCGTGATTCTGTGACTCCAAGGTTCCTTGACTCCTAAACTGATGCCAGGATAAACTGAGCTGGCATGAGTCACCTCAGAGTATGCGCCAGCCAAGGGGACACATCCCGCCCATGGCCCCAGCCAGAAAGCAAGCACGACACACAGCTCTCTCCCCTCGGATATATTTCATAATTGTCCAGAACCCGAGATGGCATCGTCGGGGACCAGGGCTGAGGGGGAGTAAAAAAAGAGCCCAAGGAGGAGGCTGGGAGAGGTAGGGACAGAGGGATGAGGAGGAGAGAGAAACAGACACAGAAAAGAGGGGGGAGAGAGGCAGGGCCGTGGGGGACAGAAGCAGCCAGAGGGAGGGAGACAAGGAGGGCAGGAGGAACCAAGGGGGTGGGGGCCAAGGTGGGGCCACAGGGAGAGAGGGCCCCTCCCTCCAGAATACAAAATGGTGGGGACCGGAGAGGGCTGTCCTGGGCTTGGGGACTGGGAAGAGATGGG
>RJWT010053611.1:0-10380 GCA_004365215.1 Cuniculus paca | reverse complement strand
TTTAATTATCAATAGGAAATAGAAAAAAATTTACAGTTGATGGAGAAAGAGTCAAAAATGGGATAGGAAAAGTAATACTGTATGATCAGGATAGCCTATCAGTTTCAATGACAGGGTTTTTCTTTTATTAGCTGAAATACAAAGAAGTTGTAGGGGATCCCAGGAAAATAACACTATGTATCAGAAAATTCAAAGTGCTCCATCATTGGGATTTCCATCACATATTTAATTTCTCCTGTACAGTTTTTATAAATGTTTTTCTTTTCAAAATCACCAGATTTCCACATTAAATTCAGCACTACACAGTATGCCCTTGAAGCAAAATGAGGTTACCTGCTTTATTTGGATACCAAGTTCCCTTCCAGACAGCATTAAAATAAAGACAAGACTACACAGATAAAATCCAGTATAATTCAAATCCAACAATGAAAAATTTCCCCATATTGTTGCAAAATTCTTTCTACTGAAATGCTTTGCTACAATAATAAAAAGCATACATTACATATAAAAGATACCAGTGTACTAAAAAGTGACAGAAGTGGACTAGCAAATCCTTCAAAGCACATTATATAAATGACTAGCATTTAAAAACATTTCTCCTATAAAATGTAGGTCATATACATTTATAAATTGGCGGTTTTATCTCTAAAGCAGTGATGTGTGTGTTCAAATAGCTGTTCTGTACAGTATATTACTCACTTCAAACTACAATTTTTTCTTTGAAGTTGAATCAACTCATCTGACCAGCTGAGAAATCAAGCTTGAAAAATAAGTATCTAAAAACCAAAGTAGAAAGCCTAGAATCATTGAAATGTAGTTATGAAGTATGGAGAGAACTATTTCACAATGGAGCTGAATTCACCTCAAAACTTTCGGGCTTGAATCTAAAACAGAAACAAGTATTAAAATCCAAAGCAAACCACAAGCTTAGGTAGCAGTACAGAAGCAGGAAAAACCCACATCCCTTCCTTCAGTGTGACGGGCACTGAGTGTGCGGTCTTCCTCCGTCTCGCAGAAGAGTGGTAAGGCCATTCAATGCTTAGTGACAGTGAGCACAGATGCAGCCAGATCTAGCCTGTCCCCCTGCAGCGTCAATTATGCTGTGTAAACAGTGTTATGTTCCAATAGGAGGAACAATGGAATCTGCTTATAAAACTGATTAAAGATAATCATTATTAAATGAAATAAGGATAGTTAACAACTCTGAAATGTTTCTAGAACGTTCCTGATGCTACTTGTAAAGTTAGCACTGCTGTGTATTATTGCTTACAGTACAACATCGTATGCCTTCTAACATAAAGCAGTACTGTGGTTTGTTTGTACATATTTACAGATTCTTAAAAACGAGCTGTAAAAACATTACATACTTTCAGACAATACAAATTAGCACATTGGTACTCACTTCAAAACAAATGGAATGCATAACAATAATAAACATCATAAAGGAAGACTCGCATGAAAGTCCTTGATTGTCAAGACACGTTTATATATAAACTCTAACTGTGCAGAATTAAAGATTCAGTCATAGGTACATCCTTATTTGATGAACCATATTTACAGCATGGTATTGCATAAAAAAATAAAATAATGTTTACAGGGTTTTACTTTTTTATCCATTGGATTAAAGAAAGCAACAAACATAACAGGAAATGTTTGTCTGCTTTAGTTTGTTTCCTACCAAAGTTTAAGTGAAAAAGGAAACACGGTTTTTATTTGCAGAATATAGCAAAAGCAACTGGAAAATTATTTCCCTGAAATAAAGCAATTTGAAACAGAAAAGGTTTAAATTAAATTGCCCGCTCAAAAATTTTCTTTTGATTATAAGAGTGCTTCTTCAAGTAAATATACTGTGACAAAAATGAGTCCGTTTAAAATGTTCTAAGAAATGTACTACAGCAATGCCTACTTTTAAAGTTTCCCGGCTTTTTTTTTTTTTTTTAACAGCCCTTTAAAAACCCAAGTTAACAACATGAAAGAAGTGGCGAAAGATCTAACCTTGCTGGCACTCTGCAAGTGTCTCTCCTCTGGGGAAATGAAAGCCTGCCCTGAGCACAAGGCCTTTTCTACCTCGCAAGAGATAAAGTGACCCAACTGCTGGCATCCTTGCCAGAGCCAAGAAGACGGGCTCCTACCTTAGCAGTAGCACGTTTGCATGTAGATCCAAAAAATTTAGGAGCCACTTGAATATTCCAAGCCATATGAAATATATGTACAGTAAGAATTTAAGTTAAAAAACGCTTTCAGAAGATGTTCAAGAGACACTACCTCCTCCTTTATTGTGATGTTTCCAATCCTCAAACATGAAAGTAGGACCTAGGGGGAAAAGCGCACTTCGCTCACATTGATGGAAAGTGTACGGGCAGAGGGGGAGGTTTTTATAGAACAATTTGCTCACTGAGAGAAATGAGAAACACGGACTGCAAAGGATATCTCATATCCTCCATGTTTCGATCTAGAGCAGCATACAAGGCTACTTATTTTCCCTACTAATGCCCAGACAGAAATGAAACGACTTTCTGAACCCCGTGGGGAAACCCTAACCATTGAGATGTTCATCACGTGATGATGACAAGGTGAGTCTGGCAGGCATTCAGAACTTCACAGTAAGAGTGACGACTCCACAGAAATGTAAGTCAGTAAATTATGCTGGCTAAGTATCAGTTATCTCAAAAATGCTTATGGCCTGGTAGAGAAGTCTGCCATTGTGTAGACTTCGAGAAATGTGTTGAAGACAGGAACACAACACCTGAAATTCTGCTTGTGTAGCTACCGTTTCCAAAGGTCTTTTCCCCTAAGCTTATCCAAACTGCTCAGCAATAACCATAGTATCAAAACTGTGCTGGTGATGTTAAACAAAAAACTTTACATTGTACCAACAACTGTTTAAGTTCTTAAAGGAACAGAATTTTTGATCAGGCTTAAAAAAAAAAATATCAACTCAGGAAATACATGCCTAGTCTCCCCAAAAGCACTTTGAGAAAAATACAAATGCTTCTCTAGGGTGAGCACAGTTCCACTTTTAACATCTCACCTAAATGAATTCCTCTTGTAATTGTGTGATATACAACATAACACACATCAATCTTAAGGTCAATAATGGCAGAACTTAAATATTTACTTCAAAGAAGTGTAAAATTCTTGAAAACTTTGGCAGCAAAGAAAGCTGTCAAATGGGAAAACTAGTATTTCAAGCAAAGCTTAACGGTCATAGTGTAGAGGAAACCACATTAAACATAATTTATACTCCATACCATAAAACACAAATATATTCAAAATAAATGAACATAAGTGAAGGATGTTAAGGGGGGATATTTCTTTGTTCCCTTTTTTATGAGAACAGTCTTGGGATAATATTAAATAAAAGAAAAATAATTTACACAAATAACATATTCTACACTGAAACAAAAAACACAGATTTACAGGGCCAATATAAAATTAAAATGGAAATTAACAAAGTAAAGTTTCATCTTCCAAGGGTACTAATTTTAAGTTTCACTGAAGCTGTATCGATATGTGCATTATGACAAAGACGGTGAGAATTTAAATTACAAAACCAAAGAAACTGAAACAAATCAGAGGATAGAGTCAATATAACTAATGTTACTCTCCAAAAAAATCAAAACTGTTCAATGTGTAACTCAAACCATCATTCTTCAGAAAAGATTATATATATAAAAGCACTATTTATTGTACCATGCTGTATTATTTTAAGACAAAGTATTAAAAAAACATTCGTGGTATAAGGATAAAGTCTGTAGTTTATTTAGAATTTGAAATGCAACAAAATTTTTTTCGATTACTTATCTAGCTGAAAAGAAATTGTAGTTACTGGAATTAGTAAACACTTTTGGTTTGTAAAACTGTGATGAGCAATGTTCATTAAAGAGTAACTCAAGATAAAATAAGCAATTAAAATGCCCATTTCTTTAGTTTCTCTGGACACTAATTATCCAATCTATCAAGAGTCTAGAAAGAGGATTAAACCAGGTTTTACAGTTTCAAAGATACCCCAATTTATCTTTATTGCCAAAAATTAAAATTGTCAATTATGAGATGATTATGACACAACCATATTGAAACTAAAAATCTAAATTTTTTTAACGATGAGAAATCAAAAATGCCAAATAGATTCTAAGTGCTCTATGTTAACTGAAGTGTATATGTAAAAGTAAAATACAATTAAGCTTTAAAACATGGAATATACATTTCGTGTAAGCATTATGTTCTTGGGAATGTAATCTACAGAATATTTTTTACTAAAACTTCAAAATCTTGTTACTTGCACATGAAAAATCATAAAAAATATCTAAGTACAACTGTACAAAGAAACTGACACCAATATGCATACTTCCACAGAGAAGAGACTGCTTCGACAGCTGTATATTTTGGTAAAGGTTTTGAAAGTATGCATATTTTAAAAGTAATTAGGCTTTTAAATAGTGGAGTCTTAGACTATCAGATTTTTATTACTTTTTTTCTTCAAAAACACATGTCAATATAATGCAAAATGAAAATCAAGGGTATATGGCGTCTCATTCTTTTTAAAAGGTGGTTTCTGTTTCCCCCATTGGACAAACTAATTTAAGCCATAGTCTCTTGACATTTAAACTTTTAAGTTCACTCTGTAAAGTAGAATCAGATTCCCTGCTGAAGTGCAATGACTATGCTGAAAAACTCAGAAACAGTATGAGTAAATTTCACACAATTACTAATCTCCTAAGAATGTACAATGCTATCAGTTAGGAAACAATTGTGCGAAAGTCTTTTTTTTTTTTTTCCTTTTTAACTTGGTGTAGGTGGAATAGCAAGTTTCTGATCTAAAACAAGTAACGCATTGCTTCTAGAAAGGTGACAACATGTAAGGCAGTTCAAAGAATGCTGACTAACCAAACAAAATGTAGTTATTAGATTATCTTGCTATTCATTTCAGCTTAACTTGTTATAACGCATTGCTCTTAAATCTGTACAGCACTCCATTTTACACAGAGTAACCCCACTCTTGATTCATCTGTTCTAAAGTGCCAGTATTATTTACACTTTTTTTTTTTTAGCCAAAAGTCTGGCCAGTTGTGGCATCTGGTGAAGATGTCATCCCAGCTCTGTTGTCATTTACATTCACCAAGGGAAATTCTGAAAATTCAGCACTTGTCCCTGGTCCCCGAAGGTTCACCTGTCCATTGGCAGTGCTAAACTGAGTAGCTATTCCAGCTCTAGATCCATGATACGGAGCACGGAAAGGCTGTTCAAATGAGCTCATCTGATATGCTTGGTGGACAGGCTGAGCCTCAGCTTTCTTCTGAGAAGTCACTTGATCCAAAAAGTCCTGTGTGGATGTGGCAGAAGCATGGTTTGTCTCATCACCTGAAAAGGGAAATGAGTGCTGTGAATCACCAACTATGAGTCCAAAGTGGGACTTATCTGGAGTTGTTCTTAGTGGAGAATTCATTCCTGATCGAAAGCTATTGATAGGCATGGCTGCATAGACCTGTTTGTCTATGGGAGAGAATGCTGGTTGATTTGGAAGGGTCTGGTTATCAGTGACAAAGTTAAGGCTTGGGCTATTCAAATAGGCATCATTTTGGCTAGTTCTGTCCAAAGCCTGCTGCAAAAACTTTGAGTACTCTTGCAACATGTTGGCTTTATCTGACGAGGATGCTTGGGAGCTTGATCCAACATTCTCTGCTGGGGTGACCTCAGGGACTTCTGAAGAATTGATTGATATGCTGGACGTCACTTCAGTGTCTGCAACACTGAAGGAAATCTCGTGCTGTCCATTAGCTTTATGAGAGTAGTGATCCAACAGAGTCTGCAGTACCTCATCTGGAATAACGTTTTTGTCGTGGTTACTCTTAATCTCCACATTCAGTGCCTGGGAATCGAGGATGGATGCTGTGGTGCTTTCATCAATAACACTGGCCACAGCTGCTTGAGTTACAGAAGGCTGGGAGGCGATGGTGCCCACGTTCAGCGCGTACTCCCTGCTGTTGTTACTCGCTGCTTGAAGATACCGCTTCTTCTTCAGAAACTGCATGGCGTCGTCGTAGTTAGTACTACTGTGCACAGGTTTACTGGGCCCCTCTTGCAAGTTATCAACCTGGTCAATGTCAGCATTGCCTTCTGAGTCCAGTAAAGCTTGTTTATCCACAAGCTCAAACGCATACTTTGACACTTTGCTCTCTTCATACGTGGATAAAGGTGAAATGGTTTGATTTTGCTCCAGTGGCTGTTTCAGACTTCTCTTACTATTAATTTTTTTCAGAACCAACTTGGGTGGGTGTATTTCTCCTGATGCATCTTCTAGATGTGATCCTCCAACTGAAGAATGTGGCATTTCAACAGCATATTCTGCTACCATATACTCATCTTTTACTTTAGTACTTGAAGAATAAAGAGGCAAATAATCATTTTTGTCTTTCTTCAGGTCAGACTTGTCCAAAGCACTCTCTTTGTCCATTCCAGATGATTTCTTTTCAGCTTTCTGCCTTTTCTTTTTTGGCAGTGAGTTATCTTTTGGTGATGTAGAAAAGCCAGAATCTTCCTCAGATGTCAGAAGGCCACTTTTGATGGCACATCTGTTTAGTTTTTTGTCATGATTTTCATGGCACATACGTTTATGTTTCAATACACGATCTGTTCTGGAAAAATACTGTCCAATTCAGAGGTTGTTAAGTAGTTTTTCGGTTTTGTGTTTTTGGTCAACAAAAAGGAAAAAGAAAGAGAAAGAAAACAATTGATGTAAGTATAATAATATAAGTAATTACAAACAAACTCACTGTGTTGGCTTTCTATTATAAATCTAATCAGTAAGAGTTTAAAAGCTCCTCAAATAGTTCCAGTAGCAACATTTTCTAGTTTATTAGAATTATTTTATAGTTTAAGTAGATGGAAGAATTTCGAGCCACCTCTTACCTGTAAACAGTATTCACACTGGTAAGGTTTTTCTCCACTATGTGTTCTCTTATGCCTTTCCATATGATATTTTTGTATGAATCTCATACCACATTCATCACAGCGAAATGGTTTCTCACCTAGCGCATGATATAGAAAATTTAAGACAAAATAAATATTGTAAATTAATGATCTGCTTTTCCATAAGAATCTCTAAAATGCATAAACGGCTTGACAGCTGTGATAATTTGTTTTTTAAATGACAGAAGGTATTGATCATGCTAGGAAGAAAGAAGGCACACTCAAGTTTCCCCTTCTGCTACATGGGTGCATATTCTTTCCAGAGACCAGCAATACCAGGAACTTATGTATGGACATTTAAAAAAAATGTTATTCACGCAGAGTCCAACACAACTTTTGGGTATAGTTTTTTAATTTTTAATTTCTCTCCAAATACATGGTTAAATGAAATCTGAATTCTACAAAAATATTCTTCAAAATCTAATTTATTAAGACAAAGCGTTCACAGACTAAATTTCAAAAGGCTTTATATTCATTTTTCAACTCAAACCAGCATTTTTCATGTAACTTAGCAAATGATTTACATACTTAATACTATTAATTGGACACACAACTGTCCCTTTTCTTTTAATGCCCTAAGGACTTCTTACCTGTAAGGAACATTATTATGGAGTTCTTAATAGCTTTTACACACTCTAAATAAACAGAAAGGTGTGACAAAAGGTTATCTTAAGGAATGTATAGTCACAAAACTGTTTCTACCTATCACACATTCAATAAAATTTTACTGAACACTGCTCCTCTACCCATAATAACCCTGTTGTAAAGATTAAAAGTATACTTGTCTCCAAAGAGTTTATTATAGCATAATTGGGAAAACATGATACACATCATAAAATGACAACTCACAAAACGATGTCTAGCTCTGGCTTACTTTTATAACATTATATTACACAATTTTCCTTCTTAATCTTTTTCTTTAGCCGAACCAAAATACTTGCTTTACTACTTCTTCCTTGATCTGTGTTGTTCCTGCAGTCAGGAATGCCCATTTCTGGTTGAGTGTTCAGATACTGCATGCCCTTTAAAATCTATTTTCTTTAGGGTAATTGGCCCTCTTTTCTTGGAATTTCCACAAAACTCCACCTGTAGGTATCCTATGGCACTATTTTCAACTAAATAATTATTTTATGCATTTTTGTTCTTTAACCTCATTACATTTCCTTAGGTTGAGAATCTAGACCTAAATTATATTTAAGTAGCTATGTGATTTTCAGTGCCAAATGAGTGGTACAGATAATTACTACAATGGATTATTAGTGAGAAAATGTTACTATGAGCTGTTTTGATGTGGAAAAGCTTCTTGGAAGTGAATAAACTGAACAATACATGAAAGATAAAAGGCAAGGAAAAGAAAAGTTGGGGAGAAATAAAAGGGCACTTAAGTGTTTGGATACTATCAAGAGTCCAGGAAAAACGATGTCTAAATTGAGAGTTTACTTTGGCCACAAGAAAATTATCTAAAACTCTTCAGAATATAACTTTGCTAACTGCTCAAGAGTTACCAAACTTTGGGGCAGAAGAGACTTCCCAGTGGCTTGCCAACTGCTCTTCTGGACTCCACAAGGGCCCCCAAGTGCTGCTGCTGGTGTGGCAAAGGCTCAGAGCTTGTCAGACAAAATTTAGTTAACTCACATGATACACTGGGACTCCAAGTTAGAGTTTCAAGGTCCGCAGGGCTAGGAATAAGTTTAACACAACAACTCCAGACTAACCAGTTCATTTTACAGGAAAGAAATCCTGTACCGAAGCCCAGAACAGTTAAGGCACTCCGCCAATGAGTGATTAACGAGGCGCAGAAGCTGTGAGAGAAAGCCACTTGCTAAGGAAGTTTGGAAGTGAATGCGATGAGGAAAAAGAGATGGGAAGTAACAAGAGGCAATCCATTTAAGAGTAAATATTGTTAAGGATGGGGAGGGACAATTGTTCCAAGGCAGAGGAATCCGTGGACAAGAAAAACTGAATATGAATACTGAACTAAACTGAAATGGAATTATTATAGTGAATAATAAGGAAATACTATCCAAGAGGAACTGAGATGAGAAGAGATGGAAGGTACAGAGAATGTTGGAAAGAAGTGAAGATATGTACACATTTTGAAATAGAGCTACTACAGCTCACTAAGGTCAGAAATTAAAGTCATTTACCAAAAATGAGAAAGGATAAAGGATAAAATTAGGATTGGTTAGAATTCAATTAATTCCACCTGAATTAATTTTTCATGGGTTAGAAGACTTTATATTGTTAAAATGATAATATTCCTCCAACTAGTCTAAAAGGTCAAAGCAGAAATTAACAGTCTTATCCTAAAATTCATACACAAAATAGTCAAAACAATTTTGAAAAAAAAAGAGGATTCATTATTTCCAGATTTCAAAACTTTTACAAAACTGAAATAATCAAGATGATGTGAGAATGGCTTACAAAAAGTCATATATATCAAAGAATGAAAATGAGGGCCCAAAAATAAACTCTTCAGGTGTGGTGGCACATGCCTGTTCATCCTAGCAGTTATGAGGCAGAAGCAAGAGGATCATGAGTTTAAGGCCAATGTGGGTTACACAGTAAGTTTAAGGTCACCCTGTACTACATAGTTAGCCTCTGTCTCAAACAAAACAAAACCCTTACACATTTATGGTTGACTGGTTTTCTAAAAAGGTGCAAAGCAATTCGACAGAGAAAGAATAATTGTTTCAAGTAAATGGTGCTTGTACATGCAAAATAGAGCTGGACCCCTGCGCCTAACATCATAAGCAAAAACTAACTCAAAATGGATCACAGGCCTAAATGTAAGAACTAAAACTATAAAAATTATAGAATAAAATAATTATAGAAAAAAATTATAGAATAAAAGTCTTCTCTGGAAGACTCAGATAAGAGGATCACAAATTTGAGGCCAGTCCAGACAACTTAACAACATATTGCCTAAAAAAAAAAAAAAAAAAAAAAAAAAAAAAAAAAAAAAAAAAAAAAAAAAAAGAAGAAGAAGAAAGTAAGTAAAAATGACTAGGGACGTAGCTCAGTAGTAGAACACTCCTGGGTTCAAATGCCACAACTGGGCTGGGGATTTAGCTCAGCAGCATAAGCGCCTGCCTGGCAAGCATAAGGTTGTGAGTTCAATCCCTGGTACCAAAACAACAACAAATGCCACAACTGCAATCAATCGATAATAATAATAATAATAATAATAATAAAAAACCATTAAAAACCGCAGGGTTTTAGTTAGGCAACGGTTTCTTAGCTATGACAGCAAAAACACAAGCAACCAAACAAAAAGTAAATGAACGTCTAAGTTAAGAATTACCATATAGCTTGGCAATTCAATTTCTAGGTATGTCAAAAGAAATAAAAGTTGTACAATATAAATAAAGATGGAATAAAAGACTAAAGAGAGTCTATTAGCATTGTGTC
>RJWT010053610.1:0-10396 GCA_004365215.1 Cuniculus paca | reverse complement strand
TCCAGGAGACCTAATCTATATCAAAATTCCCAAGCCCACAGGTTCAGCTCTTCAACCTAAGTGGAACACACCACACCTGGTGTACCTCATGACCCCAACTATGGTAAAGGTAGAGGGATTCCCATGCTGGTTTCACATCACCCAGATGAAGAGATACCATCCACTACCTGGTAATCTCGATCCTAAACACATTGAAGGGACTACATGGACCTCACATCCAATAGCTCTCACCCGTGTCCAATTAACACGACACAAAAACTAGTGCTCTGCTACCCCATTTGGTTCCGGCTCCTATATTGCTACCTGCTCTTTGTTTTTATTATAGCTGCCTCACTTAATGGCTTGTAAACATTGTCTCCACCTAAGCGAACACCACTCTTCAGGATCCACCTCCTGGTCATCATGGTGGGGCTCCCTAGACATGTGGGCCCCCATTTTAATGCCCATAATGGGCCCCCTAATTACTATAATAATTTTTTTGCTTTTCACTCCCTGTGCTTTTAGGCTTCTCTCATGGTTTATCCAGTACAGGATACAAGTGTTTACCACCAAAGAGATCCTTCTCCTGAGCGACATCACTGCCTCACAAACTCACATGGGACAGACCCCTCAAGCCCATTCTTCTTCCCTTAGGCCCTACATCGCCCTCATTCAGCAGGAAGCAGAGACTAACTGCGCCCCTTAACACCAAAGAGATGGGAATGATAGGTCCCCCGCCTGAGACTTGCCCAGCCATCATGGTGACAGACCACATGTTGAACCATAATGGTGTCTAGCTCCTTCTTCCCAGAAACCCCTGCAGTTTCTTCTTCCCAAACTGCCCTTTGCTAGACCTCCTGCATACCACAAATGCTCCTACCCCCTTCAGCCACGTCTTGCTGAACAGCCCATGTCAGCAGCCCTGTGCCCTCCCCCATCAGAGTACATTGAAGCTCGCCCCTCGCCTTTGTCTCCAGAGAATCAGCACACCTGTGAGTGCTGGTCTCTCCGCGCCCAATTTTATCTCTTTCCTCCCTTTTCTCTGTGCCACTCATGTTTTTCTAGCCGCCTCAGATTGAGCAAATAAAACAGCTCAATCGCCGGGCGTGGTGGCTCACGTCTGTAATCCCAGCACTCGGGAGGTTGAGACAGGCGGATCGTTGTGAGTTCGAGACCAGCCTGGGCTACAAAGTGAGCTCAAGGCCAGCCTGAACGGCATAGTGAGACCCTGTCTCAAAAATAGCAGGGCTGGGGATCTAGCTCAGCAGTCTAAGCGCCTGCCCAGCAAGCGCAAGGACGTGAGTTCAATCCCTGGTGCTGCAAAAAACAAAACAGCTCAATCAATAACCTGTTGCTTTTCTTCCTTTTTTTTTTTTTTTTTTGGTGCTGGGGATCAAACTCATGACCTCATGCTTGCCAGGCAGGCGCTTATGCCACTGAGCTAAATCTCCAGCCCCTTTTCTTCCTCCTTTTGGCCCTTTTGGGGCCTGAACCCACTGCCTTCATACTGATCTACTTTCTGAATCTTTTTAATTTTGAGACAGGGTCTTGCTAAATTGCCCAGATTGGGCTTGAATTTGCAATCCTCCTACCTCAGCCTCCTACTGGGCTGGGATTGTAGGCATATGCCACCGTGCCTGGCTCTCAGCCATTATCATGTTCATTCGTTTTTTGAGACAGGATCTCTCTATGTAGCCCAGACTGGCCTCAAACTTGCAGCGATCCTCCTACCTCAGCCTCCTGAGTGCTGGGATGGCAGCTGTGCACCCCTCCCCCACCCCAGCCCTCTAGGAATTTTCTTTCCAAACGACCAACCACCTCCTTTAAACAGTAATCCCCAGCCTCCCCTCCCTGCTCCCTGGCAGCCACCATTGTCCTCTCTGCTTCTGTAAATCTGATCCCTCTTGGAATTTGAGAGAAGCTGGAACATAAAATTCTCGTTCTCTGGTGACAGCTTATCTTGCCATGTCCGGGTCCATGTGCCAGTGCATCCACTGAGCAGGAACGCCCGCTGGCCACCGAGAATGCAGAGCTGTGCACCAGGCTGTCAGGTCTGCTCAGCTCCTTGCTCTCGTCTCTTCATGCCATTTCCAGATAAGCTGGTTATTCGGTATTTGATTTCCCAAGAAGCTGCCATACCAGCTGGACTATTTTACATTCCCACCAGTCGCGTACAGAGGCTCTAGTTTCTCTGCATTCTTGCTAACATTTGCTACTCTCTCTCTCCCTTTTTTTTTTTTTTGAGGCAGGGTCTCAGTATGTCGCCCAGGTGGGCCTTGAATTCAAGGTGATCCTCCTGCCTCAGCCTCCTGAGTGCTGAGATGACGGGCATGCACCACCAGGCCCTGCTGCATTGGGTTTTGGAGGGTGTGCCGTGTTGATATATGTAGCTAGAGCTTATTCATTGTTTCCGATTGCTAGCATTCCATTATGTGAGTGTACTATTTTTCTGCTCTACTGAGGAGGCATGCTGAGTTGTTTATGTCATTTTGTTGATACAAACACTGCATTGATCTGCACTAATTGTCACATCTCCTGGTGCAAATGTGCAAGCATCTATTGGGGAACGTAACTAAAGTTGGACCAGTGGACTCTTCAGAGTGAGTGTCTTCCACTTTCTCAGGCTGTGACCAACTGTGCCTCTACGCTGGACCAACCTATCCCCTTGTCACTCTGTGGGAGATTTCCCACACCCTTGCTTCACATCTGAGACGGGCTTAGGCTGGCTTTGAACTTTTGGCAATCCTCCTGTCTCAGCCTCCCATGTGATGGGATTACAGGTGAGCACCACCACACCCAACTACAGATGTTGAGTGTTAATGAAGTAGAATATCACCTCGATTTTAGCAGTACTGACACTGTGCTGGAGCTAGATAATTCTTTGGGGTGTGTATGTGTGTGTGTGTGTGACAGAGAGAGAGAGGAAGCTGTGTGTTGTGGGGTGGTAAGCAGAAACCCCGGCCTCCACCCACTAGATCCAAGAGCACACTTCTAATGCTCAACAGGTGTGATTCTACGCCCCCGGCAAGGGACATTTCTCAAGGTCTGGAGACATTTTTGGCGGCTAAGTGTCCCTTGCTGGGACACAGACTCGCACCCCTTGAGCACCCAGGCATTCATGTTTTCTTTTTCTTTTTTTTTTGTGGCACCAGGGATCGAACTCACAAGCTCACACTTGCCAGGCAGGTGCTTAGGCCGCTGAGCTAAATCCCCAGCCCTTGTCTTTTTGAGACAGAGTCTCACTATGCCGTTCAGGCTGGCCTTGAGTTCACTTTGAGCCCAGACTGGTCTCGAACTCACAACGATCCGCCTGTCTGAACCTCCCGAGTGCTGGGATTACAGGCGTGAGCCGCCACACCCGGCCGCATTCATGTCTTCTGCCTCCTGGGTAAGAAATCCTTCCCTACTCAGTGATCACCATAATATTCTTTTAATATCTTCTAACAGCATCATAGTCTTGCCTTTCCCATCTGGGTCGCTGAGCCCCTGAACCCAATGGTGAGGTGTAGGACTCAGCTTTGTCTCTTCTGGACAGACCCCTGGGGAGCAAGCACAGCTTTTGGGCTGTCCTTTCCCTGGGTCCTGGCCTCCTCGATGCCCTCTGCAACATGTCAAATGGCCACGTGGCTGGCTCTATGTTTCTGGGCCCTCGGTCCTCTGCATCACTCCAATTGGGCATCCTGCTCCAGCGTTGCGCTCCTCAATCACAATTCGTCACCTCTGAGCCCGGCTCCTCTTCAAGAGGAGTCTTCCTCTTCGTCTCAGCTTTCCTGGAATTTGAGTCAATCCTCCTGCCTCAGCCTGCTGAGTGCTGCTGGGATTATGGGCATGGGCCACCTTGCCAGGCTAGCGACAGATTTTGTGCTCACTAACAGGTTTTTTCTAAAATGTAATAAAAGTACAAAAGACTGGGAATAGAATTGCAAGTGTAATCCTTGGCCGACTCTTTTTAAAAAAGCTTGAATATAGTTATTCTAGGTGGTGTTTCTGGTAAATCCTGTATCTGAAATTTTGTTGTAGAGGCTGAGGCAGGAGGATCATTTTGAGTTCAAGACCAGCCTGGGCTACAAAGTGAGCTCAAGACCAGCCTGAACTGCATACTGAGACTCTGTCTCAAAAAAAAAAAAAAAGTTTTGTTGTAGATCTCATTCTGCTGTTTCTGCTTCTCTTCTTCATGGTGCCTAATATCCTTGGGTTTTGTCCTTTTCATTTTTTAATGATATATATATATATATATATATATATATATATATATTTCTTTCTTTTTTTCCTTTTCAAGACAGGGTCTCTCTAGGTAGCTCAAGGTGGCCTTGAACTCACAGCATCCTTCTGCCTCAGCCTCCCAAGTGCTGGGATTACACAATCATGTTACCATGCCTGGCTTTGAGTTAATATTTCTTAAAACCTTATCCATTTTTTTTGAACTGAGAATTAAACCCAGTTCTTGTGCATAGCAGGCAAACACTGTACTGCTGAGCTGTAACTCCAGCCCTTGTGAGAATCTTTTATTTTGGTGCTGTTGGGGATTGAACCTAGGACCTTTGTGCTAAGCTATCCTTCCTTCCTTCCTTCCTTCCTTCCTTCCTTCCTTCCTTCCTTCCTTCCTTCCTTCCTTCCTTCCTTTCCCTCCTCCCGTCTTCCCTTCCAGCCTAATTTTGAGACAGGGTCTAAATCACTAAATTGCCCATGGCTGGGCTCGAACTTGCGATCCTCCTGCTTCAGCCTCCTGAGTGCTGGGATTACTGGCATGCGCCACCGCGCCCGGCTCCTTGTGGGAATATTCTGAGGCCTGAGACGGGTGCACGTTCCGGTCACGAGGATCGGATCGCCTCTTCTAGCACTTGAAGCGCTCCGGACCACTTCCAGTTAACTTGTCTGCTCACGGGTCTCCAGGTTGGCCGAACAGCACGAGCCCAGGTCGCTAGCTTGCTTGGGGCCGGCCTTGGGTTACAGATTTCTAGGCTTGGAGTTTCTTTTCTTCATTCTCATGTCGGACCAAGAGCCCCGGCAGGCCTCGCAGGTCCCGCAGGTGGGGGGTGCGGTCGGCTTCCAGCTCAGCCTCACAGGGGGGCGTGGCTTAGGGGCTTGGGTCCCACCGGAAGCCCCGCCCCCCGAGGCGCGTCCTCTCCTGGTTGGCCAATTGCTCCGTCGATCTCTCGGGGGATTCGGGCGCAGCCTAGAATTCTCAATGAGAAGAAGGGCGCGGGAGGTGCCTGGGCGGAGCTTTCCCCCTGAAACGTAGTCAGCGTGCTTAGACGGCTAACGTCCGGAAAGTCCTGTAGGAAACGGCGCAGGCCTCCGGCTGCATTGGGCCCCAGGCCGTCCCACGTGGCTTCATGCTACTATGTTGTCCCCGGGCCCTGTCCAGGGAGGCGCAGCACAGGACCCCGTCACCGCGGGGATGGGGGGTTTGGTGAGGCAGCTCCCCTCCTCCACTTCGGGGCGCGAACCCGGGCTGCAAACGCCGCCCTGCGCCGCCCGCAGCTGCGTGCGATCAGCGATCTTGCCCTTTGTCTTTTTTTTTTTTTTTTTCCTCCTAAGGGCGGTGTGAGCCCCTGGGGTGCCCGCCACCTCAGCCTCCGAGGTGCAGCGCAGGACAGACACGCTGCGGGCCTCCAAGCCCGGGTTTCCACCACGCAGTGCCCGATTTTCATTGAAGGCGCTGACCCGCCGCAAGGGGAGGGATGCAGCCTCTCTACTCCACTCCTGGCTCAAAGGACCTTTGTCTCCTTGACTTTTCCCCGCTAAGCCACTCTGCCTCCCCGGAGCAAGCAAACACAGAGCTCAAAGGGTCTCCGTCTCGGCGGCATTTGTCCCCAGGGTGCCTTCAGTATCTGTGTGTAATAGGACACCCTTTTCTCCTCCCCGCCTTACTTCTGGGACCTCTTCTTCTAAACTCCTTTTTACTCCTTTTTTTTCTCTTTCTCGAAACAGTATCTCTCTATGAAGCCCAGGCTGGCCTTGAACTCTCAGCAATCCTCCTGCCTCAGCCTCCTGAGTGCTAGGATGATATGCACTACCACGCCCAGCTCCTTTACTATTTTTTGATGGGGAAATGAAGATGGCAGTGGTAGGGTTTGGTGATGCCATTTGTCTGGGCTCTGCTGTCACTGTGAAGGGGCTGCTGGTGGGGAGGGGGCAGACCAGATATGCAGACCCCTACAGTTGAGTGTCAAGTGGGGCCCCAAGAGTGGCCTGCCTTTTCCTTTTCGCCCTGGGCCTTCCCCCATGAGCGACTTTTGGAGGCCCAGCCAGGACCTGGTGGGGTTCCGTCTACCTGGGTGAATTTTGCAGCTCCAGCTGGCAAGGCAGCCCCAGGATGTGCTGGAAGGAGAGAGGCAAGCACAGGGAATGCATGGACGTCCCAGAGCCCCCTCTTCCCTGCATCAGCTCAGCACCTGACCCTGCCCCACCCCCAGTGGCTGGGGGAATCAATGAGAGCCAGGCCACGATCGTCTTTCTGGTGGCTTCTGAAGACAGCATTCTGCCTGCACCGGATGGGAACCTGTTTGATAGGCAGGCAAATAAGTATCTCCCAGCATGGAACCTCACCAGGAATGAAATGCAGGCATTCGCTGCAGCTGTGGACCCACAGCCACATCAGGTTTTTGTTTTTGGTGCCGGTTTGGTTCATTGAGACAGGGTCTCACTAGGTAGCCCAGGCCGGCCTTGAACTTGCAGTGATCCTCCTGCCTCAGCCTCCCAAGTGCTGCGATGACAGGCAAGTGCCACCACGCCTTGTTAATTTGTGCACTTTTGTCCCCTAGAAAAAGGCAGCAGATGTAGGCCCTTGGCCTCTGAACCCATGGCCCGAGGTGACAGGAAGGTGCATGCTGTCATAAGCATGTGACAAAGGTGCCATCCAGGCTGCCTGGCTCCAATCACTGAGAAATGTGAGGCCCTGGCGCGGGGCTGTCTCTGACCTCAGGCTAACGTACCCCGCGAGTACTCGAAGATGAACAGACACGCAAAGCGAGCCTCCGATTCCTCACTGGGAAGGAAAGGCCAGGCCACCATCAGGAGCAGGACGGGTCAGCATTGTTTCATCAGCTGAAGGGATGGGACAGCTTCCCCAAGGACAGTGTGGCCCCAAGGACTTAGAAAGTTCTGGGCGATCCAGGGCACTGTGGTCCCCTGTCGGAAAGTCACCCGTCCAGGTAATGGCGGCGGCAGAGGCTCCGACACAGGGCGCTGTGTGAGGTGTTTGCAAGGCCCCTGCTACCAGCTCGGGTTCTTGAAGGTCCTA
The DNA here is from genome assembly GCA_004365215.1 of Cuniculus paca. Classification (NCBI taxonomy): domain Eukaryota; kingdom Metazoa; phylum Chordata; class Mammalia; order Rodentia; family Cuniculidae; genus Cuniculus; species Cuniculus paca. The sequence goes on along the minus strand of RJWT010053610.1, from coordinate 3,171 downwards.
GCCAAGGAACTGAGCGGGACCCCAAGAGCTGCAGCACATCAGTGATTTATTTGAAAGGGAAAAGCTCTTGGGACCCCCTCCTCAAAGAGCTCATGGCCTGAGGGACCTTGGTGCTGAGGGTTCTAGACCTCAGGTTTTGGGGTGCAGCTGAGGGTCTGGGCTGAGGCTTCACTCAGCTCCCCTGAGTGTTGGAGTTTTTGACCTTCTATGGCCCTTCTAGAACTGTCATGGCGTCCAAATCTGCATAGTCAATGACATGCTAATTAGGGCAGGGTCACCAAGAGATGCACTGCACATGTGCAGGACTTAATGTGTGTAAAGTCCATTATCCAGTGAAATTTTCTCATTGTGCTTAAGACCCGGGCGGCCTGGTCTTGGGCTAATATTTAACTCGGAAGGTGGATCCAGTTCCAAAAAGCAGCTTCAAGATGCTCCTCTTTTACTAGCCGTTTCTGTGGTCACCTGGTGCCTCCGATCTACCCCAGAAAATGGGCTCCCGGGCGGGCAAGCCCTCCCTTCTCTCTCCGGTCTTTACCCTGGCTACCTCCTGAGTTCCATCTCCCATCAGTTTGTCTACACCACCTTCACAGAGGTGGAAATGGGCCCAGGTCACCCGCCCCCGAGGGCCCAAGCTCCCGACTCCAGCTCCTGGGCAGCTCTGCTTCCTCTCTGCCTGGCTGCCTTGCCTATCCCAACACATCTCTTTACTTGGCCAACGCCGGCCGCGTGTTTATTTAGAAATTGGCTTGTTTGGAGCCTGAAATTTGGCATCGTTGATTCTGGCTGTGAGTTCAAATTTTTCCTCTGTTTTGGTTTTGCTAAACCTGTTTTGTGAGCAAAACAACACCAAGTCATAAAAACACACCGAGGCTGCTGAGGTCATGCAGATGTGAAGCATCCAGGAACGCGATGGCACGGGTTTGTGTCGATTTATTCTGCACCTCTAATAGCGGATTAGACATACGTGAGGCTGACTTCCAGGACCTGCACGCCCAGCCCACGCAAACAGCAGATGCCGCTCTTGGAGCTGGGGCAGGGGGGCCCCAGGGGCTGGAAGAGCAGTTAGGGGGATTATAGTTTACACACCCCAAAATCCTTTGCATTTTGTTTTACATTATTATTACTATTATTATTATGGCTTTTTTGAGATACAGTCTCACTACGTAGCCCAAGCTGGCCCCCAACTCACGGCGCGCCTCCTGCCTCAGCCTCCTGAGTGCTAGGATTACATGGGTGCACCACCACACCCGGCTCTGCATTTTATTTTGGACACATGAAGTGCATGAATACATTGCATTTAGGACACATAGCAAGGGTGCCTGCAGTCTGCAATGTCTAGATGTGCTGAGTCCAAGCTGGCACGGGGGGACGGCATTTTATCTGTGACCCTGGCTCTTCTGGGGCAGGTCCTTGAGGGCAAGGACCTGGGTTCGGCCCTGGAACACTGCTTTATGCCAGTTGGCGTCTGCACCAGAACCTGGGAAGGAGGCATAGCTCTGTCCACGGCAGGACAGTCCCTGCGAGGGCCAGCTCTGCTTCTGGGACAGTGCGTGGCTGCGGCTTTTGCCACTGTCTTACCTTAGTGAATGAGGCTGAAGGCTGATCACGGCTACAGCCTTGTCCAACGTCCTTAGCAATGAAATACACGTGCACAGGGCAGCCCGGGTAAAAAACTTAAAAAGTTGTTTCCGCAGCCCCAACGAGAAGCCCACTAGTGACCAAAGGAGACTTTTGACCTCAGGGGCCAGTCCAAAACTGGGACAAGTGGCTTCCAGAGCTGCAGTGCTTGCTGGGGCCAATGGGTGACACCCGATGACCATGGCCCGTGGAAGGTGGCCACCTACCAGCCTTCTTATGGAAAGTCGGTCTGTCCACTGTGCCCAGGGCACTCCTGGACTTCAGGGTTGGCCACTGGGCTCATGGCATATGTTCTAGAATCAGAAATCCCAGACCTTACAAGGTCAGTTCACAAATCTAGGAAAGGGTGAATGAAGGGGACCAGATTATAATTGCAGCCTCATGCAGATATCTTCCTGTATCAGCCTCTGAATTCTTCATATTCACATCTTTCGGTTCTCTTTTTTTCTTCTTCTTTTTTTTTTAATTTTGAGACAGGGTCTTACTATGTAGCCAGGCCTGGCCTCAAACTCACAGCAATCCTCCTGCCTCAGCCTCCTGAGTGCTGGGATGACAGGCCTGTGCCACCATGCCTGGCTTGGTTCCTCTCTAAAGGGTCCTGGGACAAAGCAGCTTTCCTAAGGGCTGTGCACTCTCTGATCAGCACAGATGACTTCTGGGTCTGTCCCAGTTAAGCAAAGGACATTCACTGTCCCCATGTCCAGAGACCCCACATGGAGAAGAAGCTCCCGGCCACCGTCTTTCCTGGAGCTTGGATGTGTGGGGTGGGAAGGCCAGGAAGCCTGGTGGGTGGTGCACTGTAGATGAGGCACTACTTTGTCTCCTGGCCAGTCAGGCGGGCTCAAAGGGGCGACCCCAAGACCTCTGCCTCCATCTAGTCACTCACCTTTGAAGCAAGTCACCCCCATCACTCCCCAGTAACGTGCTCAGAAGCCAGGGTCAGCTCCCAGGTCTGCACGCCAGGGGGCCTGAGGGGCTGGGAGTCTGTGCACCAGGACGCCTGTACCCTGGGAGGCACTTGGAATGCAGTCCAAGTGCTCAGGCTTGAGAAACTCAGGCTGCTCGTCTCCAGAGGTCTTGCGGTGACGCAGCTTTAGTTCTTTTTGCTGTAAATAAACACGTTTCCTGCTGCCAAACAGTCCCACTCCTGTGGTGGTTACGATGTTCCAGCAGTCAGCCGGGCTTGCTCAGAGTGAGGCCAACCAATCTCGGACTTTCTTTTCTTTTTCTTTTTTCTTTTTATTGGTTTTTCTGAGTCAGGGTCTTGCTATGTAGCCCAGGCTGGCCTCACACTCACAGAGATCCTCCTGCCTCAGCATCCCAATTGCTGGGATGACAGGTGAGGGCCATCAGGCCCAGCTGCCGAACTTTCTCTCCCCACTAATGGTGCTTGGCACAAGTCTCCTGGTGTCCCTGCCCCTTTGTCCTGGAATCCTGAAGGCTGGCCAGGCTGACTGGGAAGAAGCATGGTGGAGTTCCGGACGGGACACACGGAGCTCTCCACTGCACTGGGCCACAGCAGGAGCTTATGCT
>RJWT010053609.1:0-10403 GCA_004365215.1 Cuniculus paca | reverse complement strand
ATATCGTGTTTTTTTGACTCTGCTGTTGGGTATGTGTATGGATAGAATTGTTTTCTTTTCTTGATGAATTGACCTCTTTGTCACTATAAAATGTTTTTTCCTTTAGTAGTATTTTGTTGGTAATTTAGCCATCCCATTTCTCTTGTACTTTGTGTGGCATATCCTTTTCTATTACTTTCAATGTGTTTTAAAATATAGACTGTGTTGTTCACAGCATGTAGTTAAATGCTTTTATTTGGAATGCCATTCCTGCCTTTCAATTTAGAGGGTTTAATTTGTTCATATTTATTGTAATCATTGGTAGATTTGTATCTTCAGTTTTGCTATTTTTCTTATGTTTTAATTTAAAAAATTATTTGTTTATTTTCTGCTGTCTCTTTTGGAGTTAATAGATATTTTCCAATTGATCATTTGAATTTTTTTGTTAGACACCCCCCTCTACCCTAGTTAAACCCAGGTCCTTCACATTCCCAGCTCCATGCCTTTCTGTTTTCATTTGGAGGCAAGGTCTTGCTGAGTCACTGACTTACCTGTCCTGGGCTGGAGTGCACTGTTCTTAGGAGTGCTGAGGTTACAGGTGTGTCCCCATGCCTGGCTTAGTTTTTTAAATGACATGTTCTTGAGTCACAAGTATTTCTTAGGGGCTACCATGTACAGTGTGTTTTAACTTACTACAGTCAACTTCAGGTTAATTAAGAATAATTTAATTGTAACATAAAAGCTTTGTCCCAGTATTGTTCCATTTCTTTGTCTCTCCTTTTAGTATTGCCGCATATATTTTTATGTGTTATAGACCCAGCAGTGCAGTTTTTTTGTTTGTTTTTGTTTATTTTTTGAGATAAGGTCTTGCTGTGTTGCCCAGACTGGCCTTGAACTGCTCTCCTTAAGTGACCCTCCTGTCCCAGCCTCTTCAGTTGCTGAGGTAACAGGTTCATGCCAGTGTGTCCTGGTGTTTGATTTTGCAGTCAAATGCTTATTCTTTTATGTGTACATATATGTTTCTTTGTACGGATTTATCCCTATATTGCGGGTACTCTTTGTATAGATTTATCTGTGTTTCTTTGTATTTATTTCTTTGTATAAATTTGAGTTATAGGCTGATGGTTTTCTTCTATCTGAAGGAGTTCCTTTAGTTTTTTGCTTTAGTAAGGCAGATAAGTTTATGAATACATAATCTCAGTCTTTGTTATTTGAAATTGTTTTTCTTTTACCTTTATTTTTTGAAGAATAGTTTGGCTGCTATAGAATGCTTGGTTCCCAGGTATTTTTCTTACATGCTGAGTCTCTAATGGGCTTCTCTTGACAGGAACATAGCGCACAGGTTGCTGCAGGAGTAAGCTGTGTGTGTGACCTGTCCTGCAGAGGAGAGAGTCCCTTGATTCCGCTTCTGTCTTCTGGCCTCATGACCTGCTGTGTATTCTCTCTATAGCCACGAATACAACTCAATGTTGAATTCTGAGTCTTAGAAAATCTCCAGGGGTTGAGATGATCTTGGAGACCCCTCATATACTCTAGACTAAGAGAGTCTGTGGAGGCTGGGGAATTTTGTTTTAACTTCTGTGGAAGAGATTTATATTTCCCTTTACCTGGTAATTAGAGTCTCTGGTGTAATGGAGAAGATTGTATGTAGTCCTTCAGTAAAAGTAAGCGTTAGTGCATTCATTCATTCATTCATTCATTCATCATCATATATTCTACTGACCTATAAGTGACTGTGTTCTGGGATATGTGGAGGAAGTCTAAACTTTGGTTTATTTAGATAAAGGGAAGTGCCTGGGCGCGATGTCACACGGCTGTCATCCCAGCCCTTCAGAGGCTGAGACAGAAGGACCCTGTGAGTTTGAGGCCAGCCTGGGTAACAAAGTGAGTTTCAGGACAGTCTGCACTAGTGATACCCTATCTTATCCCTGCGCCCCGCCCCCCAATAGATAAAGGGAGATAATCCTGTGAATAGTTTAGTCTTCTGAGAAACTGAGTACACTCTTTTCTTAGTTGCTTCTCCAGGAAGCTGTTTTATTTAGCATTGTGAAAAAGTTATTGATTTTTTGAGGTAGGGTTTTGACATGTAATTCAAGCTGGCCTAAAACTCGCTGTGTATCCCAGGTTGGCCTTGAGTTTATGGTGATTCTTTTGCCTTGGCCTTCCCAGTGCAGGGATTGTTGAAGTGTTCCACCACGCCTGGCAGCAGCATGAACAAGTTTATGTTTTGGTTCCAAACAGGCTTTTTATTTGAAATATGGGTAAACTTGAATTAGTATACAAGGTCTATATTTAAGAATCTTCCTTTCTTGGTAATACAGAATTGCTGGCTAACATTTTTTCCTAAAAAACCAAACTAAACCCTTAAGAGAACAAAGTAGAAAGACAAATGATAATACTGCTACTTTCTCTCCAAGGCCTTAAGAATTTGTACAGGAGAATCTGTGAGTTGGATCATTTCACTAATAGACACTCCTTTTTGAGGGGAAAGGGAAGAAAAATCTGTTAACTTACATGGATAAGGTATATGTAATTTCTAGTTAATCAAGATTTCTAATCAGCCTTTATAAACCAGTCAAAAGTAGGTAGAAAAAACTGCCATGATGGGGTGAAAAGAGGTTATATCATTCTTTTACAGTTAAAAATGCAATTTACAGGGCTGGGTTCAATCCCCAGAACTAGAGGAGGGAAAGACAGAAAAGCTCCAACAATTTGTATAATCGGGAAGAAGCAGAAGAACTTTAAGAGCACGGACTCTAGAACCAAACTGCTGGAAATTCTCTTACTTGCCTGCTGTTTGATCTTGGGCAAGTTAATTAAACCTCCTTGTGTGTTAGTTTACCCACTTCTAAAATGGGAGTAATACTTAGGTGGTTTGTGTGGATTAAATGGATTAATACATATAGGGTTGATTCTTAGATACTTAGATTTGTTTTGAAGTTTTGAATGGGATTATTTTCCTGATTTCTTTTTTGATGAGTTCATTGTTGGTCTACAGGAACACTGATGTTTGTGTGTTGACTTTATATCCTGCCACCTTACTAAATTTGTTTATTAGCTGTGATAATCTTCTGGTAGAATTTTTTAAGTCTTTGTAAAGGATTGTGTCATCTGCTAATAGAGTTTGGCTTCTTCCTTTTCTGTTGCTTTCTCTTTCCTTTCTCTTACCGGATTCTCTGGCTAAAATTTCAAGTTCTATATTGAAGAGTAGTGAGAGTAGAGATACCCTTGTCTCATTCCTAATTATAGACTTCACAGGCTTTGAGGGGGAGGAATTTCCAGACAGAGAGCTAAAAAAGCAAATAGTTGAAATGTTGGAAGAGATCAAAGAAGAGACAAATGGATGAATCAAGAAATTACTATGATGTTCAGTGAGCTTAAAGAAGATAATAAGCAGCAGAATGGGTCAATTAATAAACTGACGAACTGATACAAATAAACAGCTGAATGAGGGATCATGTGGGAAATGAATGAACACTTTATAAAGAATTAGAGATTATAAAAGAAATCAAAAAGAAATATTAGAAATGAAAAACTCAATAGAAAATTTCAGCAGTAGGTATTACCAGTTGGAGGAGAGAATATCGGTACTTGAAGACAAGGTTGATGTAACAGATCGTTTACTCAGCAATACTCAGCACAATACTGTGAGAGTTCAGCTAGGTGTTCCTAGATCACTGTAAAAGAACTAACCGAATTATCTTGGATGTTAAGGAAAGGTTAGAAAATGAAGCTAGGAGCTGGTTGTGGTGGCTCATGCCTGTGATCCCAGCACTTGGGAGGCTGAGGCAGGAGGATCACTGAAAATTCAAGGCCAGCCTGGACTACATAGTGAGTTCAAGTCTATCCCAAAGTACATAGTGAGACTGTCTCAAAAAAGCCAGCCAGGCATGCCTGTAATCCCAGCACTCAGGAGGCTGAGGCAGGATTATTGTGAGTTCAAGACCAGCCTGAACTGTACAGTGAAACCCTGTCACATCAAAAAGACCAAACAAAACAAAACTAAATTAAAGGTATAAAAAGTTTATTCACCAAAATCATTAGATTTCCCAAATCTAGAACCTGGGACAGGGCAAGTTGGTAGGGAGGGTGCGGGGTAAAGGGAAGTAAAAAATGATTATGATGTGATATGTATATGTACCTGTTTCCCCAAATGAATGTAATTACTTTGTACTATAAATACTAATACAAAAACTTAAGAATGTGAATAAAGGAAAAGCAGATTTCCTGAATTTAGGGATTTAAATGGGATACACAAATTAAAAGAGGCATTTAGAATGCCAAATAAGACCTCTCCAATGCACATTATATTCAGCCCCAGAAATTTAGAGCAAAGTGTACTAAAAGCCATTAGACAGAAATGCCTAGTGACTTACAAAGGCAAGCATATAAGCAAGTGCTATACCACTGAGTCATGCTACCTACCAGGGTTTCCAATTTTTGTTCTTGTTTTTGAGACAGGGTCTTGCTGTGTAGCTCAGGCTGGTCTTGAACTCACTGTGTAGCCCAGGCTGGTCTCAGATTTGTGGCAGTCCTCCTACCTCAACCTCCTAAGTGTTAGGAGCCACCACACCTGGCTCAGTTTTTCAGTTTTATTTGGAGGCAAGGTCTCACTAAGTTGCCCAGGGTGAGCTTGAACTTGGCTTCTTTCGTGGTCTCCTGAGTAACTGTGTGTGCCGTCACAGCACCAGACGTATTTTACTGTATTGTCACAGATGAAGACATTAAAGTTGAAGGAGTTAAAGTGTCAAAGATCACATTGTCAGAGGTAAAGCCCAAGTTCAGCTAATGTATGTTGGGTGCCTGTTCTGTTCTGGAGATTGAGCGACTGAAGATTTAACGCTTAAATCACACTAGATCTTAAATATACAGTTTATGGTTGTCAGAATAACCTTCTTATAGTAAGGGGACTGAGTATTTGAATTTTACCAGGGCTTATTATGAGGATGGAAAGAGTGGATAAAAAATGCTTGGTGCAATCACTAGAAAAATACATGATCAACACTTTTTTTTTCAAATCCATTTTATTCATAGATAAAAAGAAAGAAAAAATTACAACAAAATTTAAATTTATAGTTTAATTCATATCTAGTATAAATTTACCCTTAGATTTTCTGAGTTTGACAAGTTTATACTGTTGTGCAGTGACTATCATCATGATAGAGAACATTTCCCTTATCCCAGTTTCCTTATGCCATTTTGAGATAAAATTTTTCTCATTTTCTGTTTCCGTAGTTTGTTTTTGTTAGGTTTTTTGAGACAGGGTCTCACTCTATAATTTAGTCTGGCCTAAAACTCACGATAGCCCTGGCTGGCCTCAAACTCTTGGCAATCCTCCTGTCTCAGCCTGCAGGTGAGTCAGGATCACAGGCATGCACCGCCATGCCTGGCTTGTTTCCATAGTTTTATCATTTCTTGGTTTGTTTTTTGAGGCATGACCTTGAGTTCACTATTGTAGTCCAGGCTGGCCTGGTGATCGTGCTTCAGCCTCTCTAGTGAAGGGGTTATAGTTGTATGCCACCGTGCCTGGCTGTTTTATCTTTTCTTGAATATGTAAAAGGAATCATTTATTCTGATCTGTTAGGTTATTTAGATATGGTTAGTGCAGTAGTAAGAGAATGGATCCTTTTGCTGATACAGCTTTCTAGAAAGTTAGAAATTATGTGAACGAAGAAGCAACTAAAGATACATCTCACTGGAAACTTGTAAAAGAGAGAGTTTGCCAAAGGAGTAATAAATTGTATTCAACTTTCATGGTATATTAAGAAGGACCAATTTAGGCAAGTAGTTATCACATTTTGGATGAGAAACTAATAACATTAGTTTTTTGTTTTGGGTTTTTTTTTTTTTTTCCTTTCTGCTACTGGGGATTCAACTCAGGGCATCATGCTTGCCAGGGCAAGCACTCCACTGCAGAGCTACAGTCCCAGCCCAATCATTACAGTTTTTAATCTTCTCCTTTGGACTTTAGAAGCATACAATTAAATGGGTTATTGAGACAAAATACCCACCACCCAAAGTTAAAGGGGGAGCCAAGGGTTTAGCTCAGTGGCACAAGCACCTGCCCGACAGGTGCAAGGTCGTGAGTTCAATCTCGGGTACAAAAAACAAAACAAAGTTAAAGGGGGTAAGATTTATTTAGCTCACAGTTCGTAGAGGTTTCAGTCCATAACTAACTGGCTCCAGAGCAGGGTAGCACATGGCAGAGGGGCAGCAGTTCACGTCAGAAGACCTCAAAAACAAGCAAGAGTAAAAAGGGGAGAAAGAAGCCTCTTCTCCAGACTGCTAGGATTAGGGTGGTGCCAATCTAGTCAGTGGACTGATGCAGCAGTCACCTAGCCTTAATCCCAGCACCATTAATCCCAGCATTGCACTATGAATCAGTCTCACATTCTAGATTCAGTCACCTCTGCAAAGCCTGCTCCCCATGACCGCATGAGGCTTTGGGGAGACATCCAGTCACAAACCATAACAGTTACAATCAGTGATTCACGACACACTTAAGTAATTAGCCCAAAAATGACTGTTCTTTTTTTTTAAAGACTGTTTCATCAAGACAACTAGAAGTTTTATAAAAACTCATATCACATCTCATTTGTGCCTTAATAACTTTTTAAAAAATTTTAATAGAATTTTGGAAATACGTATTTATTAATTGGTAGGAGTTCCTCCTCCCTCTTTTTTTGGAAAGGGAGATGCAAATAACTTTTCCCAGTCTCTTGTTTTTCAGCTGTATTTTGGTTTCTTTTGTCATTTAAAAAAAAAGTCAAGTTTAGTCATGTTGGTTTTTGCTTTCCATGTCCGTAATAATTTTTCTTTGTGGGTTCATGAAGCTGCTCTGTATTTGTTTCTAATTAAATCCCTCATATTGGGTTCTGGTACACCTGTCATTCATTCATTCGTTCGTTCATTCATTCATTTATTTATTTTTCAAATCCATTTTATTCAAAGATAAATAGAAAAAGAAGAAGAAAACTAACAATTTCAAAGCACATGTATCAGAGGATAACAGTGGCACGTACATTGTGCATTGTCATCCGCAAATCATTCACCCAGGCACAAGACATGGGCCTTCAATTGTCCAAACAGTACCAGTACAAATGTTTTTCTTCAGCGAACTCAGAGAAATTAGTAGTATAACTACCTTAACTTTTTTTATATACATATACATATACATATACATATACATATATATACATATGTTTTTCTTTTCAGCTTGTTGTACTAATGAAACAATACGATGTTTACAATTGTGTGTCTTATTTCACTGAGTATGTTCTCCAGGTGCATCCATTTACCTATAAAAGTGTCCAATTTATCATTCTTTATGGCTGAGTAGTGCTCCATTGTATCAAAATACATTTTTAAAATCCATTCCTCAGTCAGTGGGCACTTAGTTTGATTCCAAGATCTGGCTATTATAAACTGCTGCTGCTATAAACATGGGTGTGCATGTATCACTGTGGTATGATATTTTTAATTCTTTTGAGAAGGTACGCAGAAGGGGAATAACTGGGTTGAATGGGACCTCCTATCCTAGTTTTTTGAAGAATCTCCACACTGATTTCCACAGTGGTTGTGCCGGTCTGCATTCCCACCAACAGTGAAGGGTTCCTTTGTCCTCACAGCCCCTCCAGCTACACCTGTAATTTATTGTGTAAGTGGTGAGAGTAGTGAGTTCTTAGTTTTATCTGTCCCAACCTCATTTATTAAATAACCTACCCTTAACTCATGGATTTTAATGCTGCCTTTCTCGTGTTTTAATTTGTCCCTCTATTCTGTCCCATTTGTGTATTTGACTAGATCTGTTCCTGTACCTTGTTGTCTGTTACTATAGACTAGTTATGGAAGGTCTTTTTCAGGAGGATCTTGGCATACTTTTGCCTTTCGTTCTTTTACATTTACTTTTTACTCTCTTTTCAAAGTTTTTGTAAACACCTCTTGGGCTTTTTGACTAGAAATATATTGACTTTGTGGATAAATTTGGTGAGAATTGATACATTTAGGATATCGTGCATTCTTTTTGCCTATGTAAGACTAATTTCTCTCAATAAATTTTATGAGTTTCTTTACAAAGTTTTTTTTTTTTTTCTTTGAGACAAGGTCTTGCTATGGAGTTCAGGCTGTCCTTGAACTCACTATGTAGCCCAGGCTGACCTTGCACTTGCAGTGATCCTCCTGCCTTAGCCTCCCAAGTGCTGGGATTATAGACATGTGCCACCATGCCAAGCTATAAAGTCCTTTTTTTTTTAAAATAAAGTCTTGAATACATCTTTGGTTAGATTTATTTTTAAGCCGGGGTATAGCTCAGTGGCATGATGCCTGCCCAGCAAGTGCGAGATCCTGAGTTCAATTCCCAGTACCAAAAAAAACCCCCAAAAAACAAAAAAACATTTATTTTTAGGTGTTTCGTAGTTTTCACAGTTTTTATAAATGATATCCTTTCAAATGTTGTAGTCTCTAACTTTTTCTATTGGCATATAAAAAACAGTTGATTTCTGTATGTTGGACTTTATCAGGGTACTTTGCAAACACTTTTTGCCGGGGGGGTGGTGGTGGTTACTGGGTATTAAACCTAGGATCTTATAGTTGCAAGTGTTTTACCATTGAGCTGTATCTCCAGCTCAATTATTTTATTTCCATATCTGAAGGTAATTTTGTAGAAGGATGTTTGCTGTATTGAAGTGATTTTTATTACATCTGCCAAGATGATGTTTTAGCTATCTATTGCTGACTAGCAAATTACCTAAAACATTGGTTTGTGGGATTGTGGAGAATTTGGAACTTTCACATACTGTTGGTAGGAATGTAAAATGGTGCAGCCACTTTGGAAAAGTTCGGCATTTCCTCAAAAGGTTAAACATAGAGTTGCCGTGTTATAGCTGTTCCACTCGGTGTATGTCCAAGGTAAATGAAAACATCTACATAAAGCATGTTTTGTACATGAATTTTCCTATCAGTGTTATTCACAGTAGTCAAAAATGTGTATTAGCTGATTAATTGATAAATGTGATACATTTATACAGTGGAATTTTCACCAATAAAAGAAACACTAATACATGTATACTACATTTACATGAACTTTGAAAATGTATTAAGTGAAAGAAGTCAGTTACAAAGGATTACGTGGGGCTGGGGATTTAGCTCAGTGGCCTAATTGCCTGCCTGGCAAGCACGAGGTTGAGTTCTATCCCCGGTGCCACAAAAAAAAAGGATGACATGTTAGATACCAGTGGTGGTGAACCTAAGGCACATGTGCTTCAGTGGGCTGTTTGTTATAATTGAAAGCTCTAAAAGGTTTGCCATCACTGTTACATACAGTCGTCCCTCAGTGTCTATGGGAGATTGGTGCCAGGATCCTCCACAGATAACCAAAATCTGAAGATATTCAAGGTTCTTACATAAAATGGCATAATAGAGCTGGGCATGGTGGCTCATGCCTGTAATCCCAGCACTCAGGAAGCTGAAGCAGGATTGCCATTAGTTCAGAGCAGCCTGGACTGCGTAAACAGACTGTCCAAAAAAGAGGCATGATACTTGCGTATAATACATGCCTATCCTCCTATATGATTAAAGTAATCCCTGGATTACTTATAGTATGTAATACTATGTAAATACTGTATAAATAATAGTTGTACTGGGCTGGGCGTGGTGGTGCATACCTGTAATCCTAGCACTGGGGGGACTTAGGCCGGAGGATCCCACGAGTTTGAGGCCAGCCTCAATTCAAGGCTAGCTTGCACTACAAAGTAGTTGCACTATATTCTTAAGGGAATGATGAAGAAAAAAGCCCTGTATATATTCAGTAGAGATGCATTTTTTTTTTTTTGAGTCATGGTCTCGCTATGCAGTTTGAGCTGGCCTTGGACTCACTTTGTAGCCCAGGCTGGTCTCGAACTTGCAGTGATCCTCCTGCCTCAAGCCTCACGAGTGCTGGGGTTATAGGCATGTACCACCACACCTGGCTCGAGATGCATTTTTTTTTAAACTAAATTTTTGATCGGCAGTTGAATTCAAGGATATGAAAGCTTCAGCTAGAGAGGGCTGATTATAATTCTATTTATAGGAAATGGCCAGACAGGCAAATATCTAGAGGTTGAAAGTAGACTCGTGAATGATGGACAGGGGATTGGGGCAAAATAGGGAGTGGCTGCTCATGAACGTATGGTTTTTGGAGGGAGTGTTGAAAATGTTCTAAAATTAGATTGTGATTGTACAACTTTAAAACCTCTTTCGTTTATACTTTATGTAAGTGAACCCTGAGGTGTGTGAATCACATCCCAGTAAAGATGTTAAAAGGAAAAATGAATATAGTTTTGTTTGATATCGCCAAATTTCTGTCCTCAGAATGTTGTATCAATTTGTATTTCTACCAGCACTGTATAAGCATATCTATTTCTCTACAGTTTTACCAACAGAATGTT
>RJWT010053608.1:0-10387 GCA_004365215.1 Cuniculus paca | reverse complement strand
GGTTAAACCTGAGATACTGCAGGCCTACTTTTGAGAACTTTACTGGGAGTTAAATTTTCTTTGGTTGAACTGACGAAAGAGTGAAGTAGTATTTAAAAATAATAAAATGAGCTCTTTAGAGTTGTTGAAAACGGGCAGCTGTGCTTGGCACAGAAGATGATACTCGTGGAGAAGGCAATATAACTGATAAGTGAACAGTGGAAGGCATTTTGCACCATTAAACTACTTGGAATCACAAACTGGACTTCTGCCTTTGTTTATTGTGTCTGGTATTTTGTTTTGAGTAAAGCTTCAGAAGGTACCTGATTTCCTTAATAAACAATCTGAAAGGGAGCAGGGAAAACAGCTTTAAAAGTGTTGTACAAGTTGGGTGGCAACCCCAGTTCCCACCTACCAGTTAGATGCCTGTAAGAAAATTTTCTTTCCTGAGCCCTAATTTGAAGATTCTTGTTAATATTTAAAAGTCATGTTCAGTATTCTCTTATCAATAGAAGGGTAGGTTTGTTTAACCAATTTCATGTGTCCATTACTATGATTTGTGTACACAAGTTTTTCTTCCTACCCTCTCCCCACCTGGTTTAACACACATGCACAGTTAATTGCTTCAGAACACAGCAGGTTTGTTTCAGTGTCTACTATGTTTCCATATTGCGATTTGAGCTTGTAATCCTCCCTCAGCCTCCCTAAATGCTTGAATTACAGGCATGTGCCTCACTGCTCCTAGATTTTTTTCTTTAACCTTTACAATAAAATTACATTATTTCATGTCATGTTGATATTTAAGTAAAATAAGGAATATAGGCATGCCTTTGTATCAAAAAAAAGTTTAAGCTGTACAAATGAGAGAAGTTGAAATGTTTTTTACCTGGGCTACCTTTCTTACTCTCAAAAAAAAATTTTTTTTAAAACCTTGGTACTGTTAGAATGCACATACCATCCTGAAGTGATGGTGGCCAATAAAATACAGCTGAAATCAGTGGGTGTCAGATTTAGTGCATAAATACACAGCAATAAAGACCTTATCAGAAATAGTTCAATTTAAAAGCACTGGTAAGAATTCTAACAACTTATAGGGCCAGGGATTTAGTTCGGCGGCTTAAGTGCCTGCCTGGCAAGCACAAGGTCATGAGTGCAATCCCTGGTACCAAAAAAAATTCTTAGAACTCTAACCAGTGTTTTAGAAGTGACAGTTTCCGATGTGACTTCCAACAAAGATGACCATTCAGATAGTCAAAGTCCTTTGAAAAGTTTTGTTTGTTTTTTTTGTTTTTTTTTTGGCAGCACCAGGGATTGAACTCACGACCTCGCACTTGCCAGGCAGGTGCTTTGGCCACTGAGCTAGATCCCTGGCCCTTGTATTTTTGAGACAGGGTCTCACTATGCCGTTCAGGCTGGCCTTGAGCTCACTTTGTAGCCCAGGCTGGTCTCGAACTCACAATGATCTGCCTGTCTCAGCCTCCCAAGTGCTGGGATTACAGGCATGAGCCACCATGCCTGGCCTTTGAAAAGTTTTTATGCTGACTCTCCCTTTAGGAGATCTGGCTTTTTGTCCTACCAGCAGCCAGTTTAGACATAACTAGTTTTGTACACATAAGTGGGACCTGATTTACTCTGCAAAGTGAAAGCTGTCAGAGCATAATGACAAGTAACTTAACTGGGAAGCAGCCAGGGTTAGGGGCACAATTATAATGTAAGAACATTTATAAAATAGCAAACGTGAGGATACAGATTAGAGGGCTGTGACTCAAGTTTCTGCTCCTGCTGAATTCAGTTGACCTTGAGTGTCTAAAGCCCAGCTGCATACCTCTAATGAGCACTGAGTCAGAGTAATTGTCTATACCTTAAGGCAATGTGGGCTAGTTGAGGACACCTTTAACTATACCCTGTAAGGGCCTCTGCCTTTGTTCCTGGAATGTATACAATGCTCACTTTGTAAGGGGCCCCTGCCCTTGTTCCCTGAATGTTTCTACATTATGATTACTTTTTTCAACAAATCTGTTCAAGACTAGCCTGCCTGTCAATATATGACAGTACATGTAGCCAATTATGTAATGTTTTGTCATTTGCTTTGTACTTCCCACTTGTAAATGCTATATAAACTAAGCTCTTTGTAAATTCAGGGCTGTTGCCTTTGGGAACTATCCTGCCACAGTTTGTTAGCATGGAGATTAAATGGCTGCCGCCTTATCCCCTTGGTGCCAGAAGAGTCTTCCTTTTGGTTTCACTTGGGAATTTTCTCACAACATTCCAACTTACTGGAAGACTTCAGGATAGTTAGATGGAATCCCAGGGCCCTTAACTCCTGTTAGGCCTTTAAGGTTCCTGGACTCCTTAAGGTTAAGACTGCTGCTGAAGAACACAATCTAGAATATCTTAATTTACCTTCCCACCTTAGTCTGCTTTGCAAGAATTAAGTACCAAGAAAGATAATATAGGTTCTTTATACAATTTATTTAAAACTAACAACAGGAAAGCTGAAATGGAAATATATAAAGCAATAGAGATTATGGTTAATAAAAACTGTAAACACTGGAACAGGTTCTCATTTAAAATATTCTCTCATGAGTAATACCTCACGCTTGGGGGTGCTAATATGTAAGATTTTTAGTGACACTGCAGAATCTGGTTAAGAGATTGGATTTCCAGTGGGAAAACAAGGGTCTCAACCATCATTCCCCACAAGTAAGCAGTAACATCATTTATAGGCCCTGGGAAGAACCTTGTATGTTCACTGATTTCTTGTCACAAAAGAGTGCTTCAGAAGCTGGAAAGCAGAAGGTCGCTCATGCTGGTCCCTAGGAAGGGAAAACAACATTAGAAGCAGCACCCCTGTAAAGTGACTGCAAGATCTACTTGAGTCAAATGTAGATTTTTAGGGCCAGTGATACAGAGCAGCACAGCGCTTGCCTGGCAAGTGCAACATTGTGAGTTCAATACCTGCTACAAAAAAAAATAAAGATGTAACTATAACTGCTGACAGTCCAACAAATCAGAGTTGAGTCCAGGCTCCAGTTTTTAGCTGTGTCATCCCAAGTCATTCAGACTTTCCTCTTTAATAAAATGAGGACAATACGTACTTCACTGGGAGAAATAATATATATGCAGCATTTCAACACTGGCACTGCAGGGATTCAAAAACTATTGTGATTAAAAACTAGGTTTTACTTTTCTATTGTACTTGGTTCAATTTGGTGTATTATCTGTAGTTCACACTTTGAGGGTACAGTACAATAAGCAGTTAGTATTGATTTAGGATTTAGAGTATTAGAATCCAGATTTAAACCCAGGTGTGGCTGCAGACACCTGCAATCCCAGCTGAGACTAAGGCAGTAGAATTGCTGTGAGTTCAAGGCCAGCCTGAACTACATAGTAAGACTTTGCCATCACCCCCACCCCGCCAAAAAAAATTTTTTGAAAAAACTTAAAAGTACACATATAAGCCAGATGTGACGGCACACACCTATATTCCCTACTAATCAGAGGGCTTGGGCAGGAAGATTGGGAGTTACAGGTGAAGGAATCTGATTGCCGCCACCCTTTCCCATGCCTGTACATCTGCTAAGCGTATCTGATAGGTTGATAAGGCCCAATGAGCACACCCTTAACTCCTGTCATTAGTTAGCCCTGCTCTTGACAAGCAACCTCAACTCCCTGTGTGTTCTGTAGCCTTGTCCATGGCAAGTAGCCACAACTCTTCACTGAACTCTCCCCCTCAAAAGTCCTGTTTTGACTTTTCCCTTTCATACTCCCCATCTATGCCCATGACCCTATAAAAGATCTCATATCCTGTACAAGAGTTGCCTGCTCTGACCTCAGTGCAAGGGCAGTCCCTCTCAGATTTGTTCTGAAATAAACCTGTCAAATTCATACCTTTGTTTTCTTCCTCCTTCTTCCTTAGCAGGCCAACTGGGGCAATTTAGTGAGACACTGTCTCAAAACCAAAAACAGCTGAGGTGTAGCTCAGTGGTGTTTGCCTAGCATCCACCAGACCCTAGGTTCAATCCCCAGTACCACAAATAATAATTTCATAAAAATTTTTAAAATGTGCTTTGGTAATTGAAATAATCCCATTTTGAGCACTCTTAGATGAGCATAATTTAAAGAGATAGTTGGTCAGTACTGTTGTGCTTTAGGTTTTTCTTCTAGAAATTAAAATCTTTTGGAAATGTAACATTCCATAAGCCAGTCAATATACTGAAATAGTCAACAGCTACAGTGGTCTATTTCAAAGGCATTCTCTTGGTTAAATTGGCTTTTTATATTTTAGAGTCCTGTGGATCAAACCCAGGGCCTCATACATGCTAGGCAAGCTCTTTACCACTAAGCTACATCCCTAGCCATACAGGTTATTTTTCAGGTGAAAATGGAAATAAACTGCTACTTAAAATATATTTTAATGTATCATTCAAAATAATATTCTCTCCATCTGGGCGTCCTTCCTCCTGCCTTCAAAATATGCAGCGATCTCTTCAAATATCATTTGTTTGCCATCTGGCCAGTTTCTTTTCTATTTTTTCTCCTCATTACTGGGGATTGATCCCAAGGCCTTCACACTGAGCTACAGCCCCAGCCCATTTTATTTTTTGAGACAAGATCACACCAAGTCACTAAATTATCCAGGTTAAGCTCAAACCTTCAGTCCTCCTGCCCCAGTGTCCCAGAGTGTTCAGAGTATAGGTGTGTTCCATCACACCAGCTATCCTATTTTTCCCCTGCAAATGTCCATAATGTAACAAGCCTTGTGAAGTTTTCGGTTGTTTTGGTTTGGTTGGTTGGGAAGGAGGTTGTTTTTGGATTTTTTGGGTTTTTGTTGTCATTGTTTTGGTTTGGTTTGGTTTGGTCATTTTGAAGCAGGGTTTCACTATGAACTCCCCAGGCTGGCCTTAAACTCACAGTGATCCTCCTGCCTCAGCCTCCCAAGTGCTGGAATTACAGGCATGAGCCACTTCGCCCAGCCTTTTGGTTGATTTTTTAGTAATGTTGTGGATCAACCTCAGGGTTCTGTGCATGCTAAGAACCTGCTGTATGTCTAAGAGATATCCTCAACCCTACTTTCCGCCCTGACATTTATCCTTGAAACCCTTGGCCTACTGTTCTGTAGAAATCATCCTTTTGAAATTAACCAAATCTAATGAGTTCATCTTCCTTGTCATCTGCAGCATCTGAAATGCTCACTCTTCCCACCTATCTGAAACTCCGTTGGAACTTACTGTGATTCTCCACCTTGGAGCAACTCCTCTCATTCCCTCTTTCCCTTTGTCCTCTCCTTGCCCCTGTTACATTTATATGCTAGGTCTGATTCTATGCATATTATTTTTCTCTTTGTGCATTTTCAAAAATATTTTTCTCAGCCCTCTAATTTTTTCAAGACTATAACTAACAATCTTGTAGTGATTTTGTTGTTTTCTGGTGCTGGAAATTAAACTCAGGGTCCTGTGGTTGCTAACCACACATTTTACCAGTGAGCTATATAATTCCAGTCCCTTTAAGAATTTTTAAATGCATACCTCTATTTTTTGGTGGGTTTGTTTGTTTGTTTGTTTGTTTAGGTAATGTCCCAGTAAGTTGCCCAGCCTGGTTTCTTAACTCATGATCCTTCTGACTCACTCTCCTGAGTAGTTGGGACTACAGGCCCATACTACTGCACTAGGTTTGTACTTCCAATATAATTGCTTTCTGGAGTTCTGGATGTCTCCTTGGACAAGAGGCAAGGGGCATTTCAACTTACTTTCCCTATTCCTCTCTCACGTCTATTTCCCCCATTAGTCACACTCAAAACCATGAAATCCTATCATCCTTCTCCATTAACAAATCTTGATTCACTTTCTTCTAAAATGTTCTGGTATCCTCTTTACAATCTCACTGCTTCTGCCATCAAAGTCTAACTGAATTCCTAATTTGCCTTGTAGTCTCAAGCAGTGTCCATTTCTGGCCTTGCAGTACAGTGCCATCTGATCTTCCATCCAACTTACTCCTGCCTCGGCATCAGGTGAGATGCAAGAGTCTTTAAGGTCTTTGCTGTAGAATTTCAGGAGTTAATTATATGTGTGTAAGTGTCACTAACTAGTTAAAGTGTGTTAGTGTTCTTCCTAATGATTATTAACTAAGGAGTCCTAATTGTGTGCTTCATAGACTGATAAGCAATTTATATGTGCCACTTCCCTTAACCTTCATAATTCTGTTTTTTAGCAGTACAGATTGTGTATTGCTTTGTTTATGAAGCAAGGATTCAAAAGGAGAGTCATGAAAGATTCCACTCTCTCTCTAAAGCTCTGTTTGTGTATGTAATGATAACTTTTAAAAAATGAGAATGGTCAAATGATTTCTAGCTGTGAGTCAATAATAGATCATGGTTAAATTCAAAGCAAAGCAACTACAATAATTTTAGAGCTAAAACAAATCACATCTAGTACTGGTCCATACAATGTCCCAAACACCATAGGCGGTTCTGTGCCTGAGGCTCTGTTCACAAAATCCATACTGAGACACCTGAGTTGTTTCTCTGGAACTATACTCCTGGAGTTCATATTCCTGCTAAAATCAACCAAGACAGGAAAGTGCATGCTGGGAGAGGGAGACAGAGGGACACATTTCCTAGCAGACAAGGAGAATGTGTATTCTGAGGTTCAGTCTGAAAGGCAAAATGAACCCCTAGGGAGTTAGTGTGTAGGTGTCATGTGCTTGCTAAAAGGTTAGGCACTAGACTTTTTCACCTAAGGATAAGAAAGCACATTTCCTTGGAAGACAGGAAATTGAATGTGAGTCTCAGCCTTACCTATACTACAACTAAACGTTGAGCCTCACCAGGAGGTGATTTTAGGATGCTCTGCATCATTCTAGTTGTAATGGATGAGTTCCAGCTCCATACTCCCATTGATACTTAAGTAGATCTTTAGCAAATTTTGCCAACTCATTGGTTTGGGGAATTACTGTCAGGACCTGATAACCCATTTAACTGGGGCAATTTCTACTTGAAGCACCACCCCCGCATACCTGATACAACAATGACAATCACTCAATGCAATTAGTCATGATTACTTTCAGCACAAAATCACTCCCTGCTTGATTTTGTAACTGAAACAGCATTTAATGGGCCACAAATTCCAAGGGAATGTCAGCACTTGTAGTCTGGGTATTTATTCTACTCTTCCTGTTTTCTATTTCTTACCTGGTTAGGCACATGCGCACAAAATCTGCTGCATTTTCTGAGAAGTGGTCTGGCAAAGGTGGCATCAGCCCTCGGTGTGCTCCGATATAAAACATGGCTGCCATCCTGTCCATGGAAGCCAGCGGAGGCTTCCCTGTGGCCATCTCAAACACAGTGCAACCAATGCTCCAGATATCTGATTTCCGGCCATAGCCAGACTCATTGATGACTTCTGGGGCCATCCAGTATGGAGTTCCATGCATGGACTTCAACATGTCACTGTGAGTGCCATTTAAGCCTGCCCAGGCCAAACGCTTGGCACAGCCAAAATCAATCAGCTTTATTATTCCAGTTGGCATTAGCATAACATTATTTCCTTTGATATCTCGATGTACCACACAGTTCTCATGGAGATAAGCAACACCTTGCAGAATTTGTTTTGTATATTTACAAAATACCATTTCAGGCAATGGCCCAAAACGGCTTATAATACTAGAGATCGAGCCACCAGGAACAAACTCCATGAAAATGCTTACAATGTTCCCTTCCAAGCATGTCCCCAAATAGGCCACAATGTTGACATGTTTCAGTGCTTTGAGCAAATCTACTTCTTCCTGAAGTTTCTGGTATTCCCTTTCAGTAGCCAATTTATCAGAGGTATCCAAAGTTACTTGTTTTACAGCTATTAACTGCCCTTGGCTAGTGAGACCACAGTATACCTAGAAGCAAACAAATACCTTATTATTAAATTTAAATGACATAACATTCCCAAAATGCTTCCTGTAACATTTGACTTTCCCTTCCTCCAACCACTTGATACATTCCCATCTAAATGCAAAATACTGAGTTTTATGCTTTATGTTTCAGTGAAGCCAACATGCGAGTGAACAACCAGCATGGTAAGTGAATAACATACTGGCTTGAAGCTGAGTAGCTTGGATTGATTACAACTATATAACTTTCCCTTTCCCTTCCCCCAACTATATAACTTTTTTTTGATAAGTTATGTAGTCTTTTTGACTTCAGAAAGTCAAACTGAGGATGGTAAAACTGAGATAACCTTCACATATTTCTTCACAATACATCAGATAGTGGTGTTAAAAATCCCTTCACTGAATAAATGAAATAAGGTTAGGTTAGTTCTAAAGCTCCCTGTAGAAAGGAGGCAAGTCCTGGGAGCTAGCCTCAGGATGTTATCTCAGTGGCTTGGTGTATTCCACCTGAGCCAGGAGTTATAAAGTGTGACCAGCTCTGGCTGGGCAAGTGGGCAAGACCAATCACAGAGATCCAGGACACATGCACCTAAGTCTCAACTGGTACCAATCAGAATATGCTATCTTGAATTCTTCTGGAATGAAATCAAGTCGGTTTTTGATAGATCTGGATCTGACATCAGAATGGGGAAGATACGAAAGACGGCTGCCATTAACTCCATGGCCACTACACAGGTAAGCTCTTTCAAGTGGCCCACTCTCACCCTGCAGAGCATCTTTCTTTAATAAATGTAAAACCTAGCTACATTTTACACATATCTTGACTAATTCTTTGTTTAGGACAAGAACCTGGAAAAAATCTCTAGAAGGAGTCACAGACACATCCTCGCTGAATCCTGCAGTATTCCCAACTATCGACTGTAAAGATTTTATCTTACTGGGGGGCTGGGGGTCAGTTTTTTTCTTTACTTGCTTATATAAGTACTATCAAAACTACTAAGACTTTAGATGGTCTTTTACACAATTTGCAAAACACAAGACACAAGTTTTGGTTTTGCCACCCAGCAATGATTCTCCCAACCTCATGTTTAGTTGTTGAAGGAGGAGATTTTTTTCCCCCCACTGGATTTGAACCTGGAATAATGAGAGGTTAGAAATGCAATGGGCATTAAACCACCATGTAAAGCCTGGAAACAAGAGCCAGATGGAGACAGAGAAATTCTGATGACATGGTTTGAGTCCTGAAACCACCTGTGCCCAGAGCCAGACCAACCCCACACCTTTTAGTTGCATAAAACAATAAAAATCTTTTACTTCAAGTCAGGTGGTTTTGGATTTTCCATTACTTCCAAGTGAAAGAACTTAAGAGTGTGGGCAGAAGGGGTGCAGGGAGGAGAGTTAGGGGGAAAGAAAGGTCAAGGAGGGAATCCTGATTTAACTTACTGTGCCATAGGCTCCCTTCCCAAGGATCTCACCCTTGGTCCACAGGATAGATTCTTCAGGCTTTAAACTATTTTCAGAAAACAACCTCTTTTCATTCGAGGTCAGAAATTTCTTCTCCCTGTCATATATCCTGAACCCATTACTATATCTCTGGAGAAATAAGACAAAAAAGTCACCATTAAATGCTGAAATGCAGAGTACAGTAGTCTTTTCAAAGGCACTGTCCATGGCTATTCTTACTGTTGATTAGTAATTTCTGGACCCCCAGATTTCCCAAAATAACCACATAACCAGTACTTGATTAATAACAGCTTCTCTTGCCAGGCATGGTGGTGCACACCTATAATCCCAGCACTCAGGAGGCTGAGGCAGGAAGATTGTTGCAAGTTTGAGACCAACCTGGACTACAAAGTGACCTCAAGGCCATCCTGAACTGCACAGTGAGACACTGTCTCAAACAAACAAAACCAAATAACAGTTTCTCTAAGTTCTGTCCCCATTTCCAATTTATGACCAACTGCAGAATGCCACCTATGTTCCTGTAACTAATTTCATAGGACACTGCACTTTGAGTTAAGCAACTGACTTCCCCACACTGACAGTCTCCAATTAGGACACTTCTGAAGACCTCTGTTTTTCCCACCCTAAATGCTTTCCACTCCTCTGCCTACCTTTGTGTCCCTGCCAAATGCAAGTGACAGCGGTTAAATCAAGCTCAAATGAATAGTCTCTTCCTGTTCTTCATTTATTTCCATAAGATACACATACATTCAGAGACATACACATGTAAGCATAAGTGCATATACATGAAAACATATACACTTACAAATCAGTTTCTCTGTCTGTCTGTCTCTCTCTCTCTCTCACACACACACACACACAACCACAACAAAGAATTTAAATACCCATGACCAGCAAAATTGACTGAAGATCCACAATCCTGAAGATCTTTGCTACTCTGAAGAGAATGTGCAGACCAGCAGAATCAGCTTATTAGACATACAGAATCTCAAGCCCCAGACAGAATGAATCAACATCTACATTTTAATAGGATCCCCATGTTCTGATTTTCTTTTCTTTTTCA
>RJWT010053607.1:0-10397 GCA_004365215.1 Cuniculus paca | reverse complement strand
TACCCAAAAGATTCAAGAAGTCTATAAAAATATAATGTGTTTTACATACATACCTAAATCATAAAGAACTGTCCGGAATGGCCCAAAATGTAATATAAAAATAAGACTAAACCCATATAACATCAGGGGGTATTCAATGGTACACACTTAATGAAACTGCCAATATTTTTTATGTCCTTATGCAAAGGCTCTATTAATTGACTGGTTTTGCTCTCAAACTATAAAAGGGCATTTCCCAAAAGACAGCATTCCTAATTGTCTAGATTTAAGTTTATATAAATTTTCAACCTTGAGATGTACTAGACCTAAAGCAAGGAGTGAAATACTTGAACACTGTGTACTGTGAAAAAGTATGTGAGGTGTTTTGAAAGTACTCATTTAAAGATCAAAATGGAGACAGTCTTACTTCTAGCTTGCAACAAAGCCAACACCTGTCAGATCGGTCAACACTGTGGTTTTGTTTTTTTTGGTTTTTTGTTTTGTTTTGTTTTAATTTTGAGACAGGGTCTCACGACATCACTAAGTTACTGAGGCTGGGCTTGAATTTAGGGTCCTCCTGCCTCAGCCTCCCAGAGGCTGGGATTACAGGGACGCACCACCATGCCCAGCAGTGTTTCAGAATTCAAACTGGCCAGGTGTCTGACAACACACATCTGTAACCCCAGCACTGCGAAGGCTGAGGCAAGAGGATCACTGTGAGTTCAAGGCCAGCCTGAACTAGGTAGCCAGATCCTGACTCAAACAAACGAAAATCGAGCAATCAATCAATACTTAAAAAGAAAGGACAGCCAAGTGTCAACTTAAAAAAAAAAGTCCTCATATTAGTAGGGTAGAACGCTGCCAAAGGAGAAAAATGATTCACAGTGTCCTTTTAATAAACATGATTCTTCAGTTCTCTTTGTGTACTACTCAGTGTTTAAATTCTTCGGTCACAATTCGCCTCTGAGTTTACGGGCAGCTGCGAAGGTTCGAAGTGTGCAAACCACACCGAGTGACAACCATCCCAAACGTGTCTCTCTGCGCCAGTGCCCGCGCACTTACTCATCTGTCTGTCTCCGTAGCTGATGGCTTCCGCCAGAGGGCTCCATCCCTGAGCGTTTTTCACCTTTACTGGAGCGTTGTGAGCCAGCAGTAAGTGGGCACATTCTGTAACGCAAAACAGCGAGGCCATCATCAAACACCACCCAACCCTTACTGAATAAAAGTATCACGTAGAGGTTTAGCAAGATCAATTAATAGTGCACATATTTGTAAAACAGTGTACTATATAATTAGATAATTTTTTAAATTCCCATGTCGTTAAGTTAGGTTATTTCAGACTTCCAGATTTAGAAGCATCCACTCTACTACCTAAAAATAAAATGGATCTCTCCGCGAAGAATGGATTGTGCTCCTAACAACCGTCTCCAAGACCATGCTGAGAATACACAAAGTTTAATAGCAGTTTACACCCCAATATCTATATCCAGAAGACCCAAAAGAGGATCGGTGTGTCTGTGCTATCAAAGGACACTCATCATTTATTTCAGAAAAAAAGGGCTGGGCATTTAGCTCAGTAGTTCAAGTGCTTGCTTGGTAAGCATGAGGTTGTGAGTTCAATCTCCAGTATCAAAAAAAAAATCTTTTTTCAAAAAAGAACAATGTTTCCATAAACCCTGATTTTTCAGATTTTGTAATTTTTAGTTGGAACAACACCCCAAAAGGATAAAACTCTACTTATAAGGACCAAGGTAGACAGTTTTCCAAATAGTCAGAATTAAGTATTCTATAGGTTGAGAAATTTTTTTTTTAATTAAAATTCAGAAGTCCATTAACAAGCAAAAGGAAGATTTAGACAGGATAGCCACGTGCTCATTCATTCGCGTAAGCAGTCGGTAGGGATTTAGCCAGAGTTTACTGCAGGCCACTTCTAACTGCCAAGCACCAGATACACGCAGTGCAGTGGGGGAACAACATCTTACTACTGAAGAGCTTATATCCGATGCTGGGAGGAAATACGGGAATAAAAAAGAGGGAATAAAAAAGAACTAACATTAGCAGTGCTCTAAAGGGAATAAAGACATTAAGACAGCGTGGTATGGGGGGCTAAGGGTGGAGAGGAATGACTCTATCACTACCCCTAGTGAGAGAAGGAAAACCTCTACTAGCACCGAAATTATTAGCATAAAGTGAAGCCAACAGGGAAATTTCACAGATGCGTTTAAGTTAACACGGCAGTACCTAAGGGTCTGCGCA
The DNA here is from genome assembly GCA_004365215.1 of Cuniculus paca. Classification (NCBI taxonomy): domain Eukaryota; kingdom Metazoa; phylum Chordata; class Mammalia; order Rodentia; family Cuniculidae; genus Cuniculus; species Cuniculus paca. Next base: position 8,162 of record RJWT010053607.1, on the reverse strand, counting down.
CGAGGTTTATTTTAGGGTTGTGTGTCGTGGCAAACATACTAAAAACACCGTTCGCACGCGTGGTAACAGAGGCGTGCCGCACCTGCCTTGCTGGAGTAACGCGCCGCCTATGTTTAAAGAATAGCAGCGTTTCAAAAGGACCACGGAGCCAGCTAGTGTGGTCAGTCACTGACCAGATTTGAGAAATTGGGTATGAAAAAGAGTAACAGGAAGAGTCAGCGGGTCACAGTGGTGCACGCTGTAACCCCGGCGTTCTGGGAGCCTCAAGCAGAGCGATCACGAGTTCTAGCACAGCCCAGACAATTTACTGACTCTGCCAGACCCTGTCTCGAGAACACGTGAAAATTAAAATGGTCTGGGAATATACGTCCGTGCAAAGGCCCTGGGTTCAATCCCCCAAAGTGGGAAGACAGAAAGGTAGACAGATATGCAGATAAGAGGGTGATGAGTTCTTTGCAGAATAATATAATTCCAGCTTAATAAATGATCAGATTGGAAATAAGTATAGTACAGCATCCAATGCAATAACACACTGGGGCAAAACTTCTAAATGAATGCTAAAACCACTAAGTAAAAGTTATGTGGCATAGAATTGGATACTAACAGGGTTCCAAAGTGCTGCCCCCAAATTGCTTACGAATTACAAACAGGAAAATACTCCTTTACAGCAGACATATCTGGAGATCATTATCAAACATTACCTTCGCAGCACTAATAACAGAACAGCCTAACATTATCTGTTCCCTAATGTGATGCATTACAAGGTCTCAGCACCACCTGCGCATCACTTTTTCCAGAAATATTTAACTTTATCTCAACAAATCCCTATTGCTACTTTTCAATTTATAGAAAAGACAAATAACTTAAAAACATCATGAGAAAAGAATCAGACAAATCCAAGATGAAGAACATTCCAAAAGTTGACTGGATAAGACTTTTTGAAAAGTTTAGACACAAAGTAAAGAAAATTGGTACACAGCCTGCTCTATATTACAACAGAGACATCACCAAATGCAATGAGTTAACTTCATTTGGGTGATATTTTCATACAAACCACCTAAAAAGACACTTTTGGAACAACTGCAAAAATGTGACTATGCATAGGCTACGAGGTGACTCACCATAGGCTGTAACCATTCTTCAGTATAATAATAATGTAATTATGAAGAACATCCTGATTCCTACACGCTGATGTATGCAGGGGTGAAAGGTCATGCCAGTGGCCTTTTTTTGTTTTTTTTTTGAGATAGGGTCTCACTGTGTAGCCCAGGCTGACCTCAAACTCACCGTGATCCTCCTGCCTAGGTCTCCCAAGTGCTGGAATTACAAGTGTGCACCACCAGGCCCTGCTAATGTCTACACTTTTTAAATTGTACAGGAAAAAATACCATAAAACATACAAAGATAAAAAGATAACATAAACAGGATCTAGTACTACCATAATCAAGCCTATTTGAAAGGTATGAGTGTTCACTGATACAATCTTTCAATTTTTCAGTATATTCCAAGTTTTTCATAGTAAAATGCTGAATGAAAAAAAGGAACAGAAATGTATTTTAAATATCAAAAAAAAAATGAATTAGAACTATCCCAAGAAATTTAAAGGAATTTTCAATGTATAACTGATAGTGTATCTACCAAAAGCAGAAATGTATTCTCTCATTTATTTGAAGAAATGACTAAAGAATTTATCACATACATGAGCACCTGTCTTCAGACAAATAAGCACATATTTGTGTCTAATTAGCAAGGCTAAGAACTGGAAGAACATTCAACAAGTTCTATCAGGGGTCATAAGTAAAAATCGACAGCCAAGCTAAAAAGAATTATTTTTTTAAAAAGGACGATAAACAAACGGACCCGCTCCCCAAAAACCCTCCCACTGGGTTTTAGGAAAGCATACACATATGTGGGCCTGCCTAAGACACTCAGGGAAAGAGAGCATGGAAGAACTCTGACGACTTGCAGGGCTATTACACGATAGACTTTTCAGGTAAAAAGAAAACACGGCAAAGTGCTAGGTGTCGTAATTCTGCGTCAGCACACAAACTAAGCACCTCAGTGAAGGGGAAGGAGTGAGGTATGAAAGATGTCCCCCAGCTTTCGGTGCTGATCACACCAGAAAAAGAAGTGGAGGACCGATGCTATTCTTTCGTCACACTGCATTACTTCAATTGTTTCAATGTGTACACTAATCATGAAAGAATCCTTAGCAGAATTTTTTAAACTTAAAAATATTAAAAGGTGGGATCCATAAGAGTACTGTATCTAAAGCAACAACCTGGTTGCACGAGGCACTAGTATACGATTTACACACTATGCTACATGTGTCTAGTTTTCTGATGCGCCACTAGCAAAATCAGGTAAGCGTAGCTACGCTGATGACCCAGCCAATGATATATTCTTTTATATGAGATCAGAAAACTGGATCAACCAAATGTCTACGCTCAGTAATGTTAAAAACCAGTAATAAGAAAATGAGGCAGATTAACAACCGTGCACTAAGGTTTAACAAATGCAGAAACATGCCAGGAAGAACTCAGGACTTGCGGACTGTGGACAAACTGAAATCATGAACCATAAAAATCACACGGAAGCTGGGTGTGGCACATGTTGTAAAGGTGATAACGTATAGAGTAGATCTCTGGGTGTGGTGGCAACACCTGATATCCCAGCACTCAGGAGGCTAAGGAAGGTCAGTGTGGGTTACACAGCAAGACTCCGTATCAACACGCGCACACAGAGAGAGAGAGAGAGTCGATGGGATAAATAGGATAATTGGGAACATAATAGGCCATTCAGAAAGATCTTCAAGAGACTGAGAATCATATTAACTCTATACTCATTTCAAGGAAAAAATGAAAAACTGCACCAAAGACTAAGAATGAATTTAAAAAGTTGGAGCAACTAATTTAAAGAAACCTTATGTTTCTAACCTAAATAATGAGATTTTTTATTACACCTCCTAAAGATTTATGATCTTCCTTATTTAAGTATGTTTTTCATTTCCATGTAACTCCATAGTTAAAAATCTCTAGGTAATACGCTAACTTTTTTCAATGGACCCAGAAATTAAAAAGAAAAAAAAATCAGACTTCTGTAAAATAAAGTGATTCAGTAGGTTAAGATGAATTACAAGGCTGGGCATGAGGGCACACACCTGTATCCCCAACACTTGGGAGGCTGAAGCAGGAGGACTGCCACAAGTTGGAGGCCAACCTGGGTTACATAATGAGACCCTGTTTCAGCAAAACAAAACAAAACAAAACAAAACCAAAAAAATGAGTGATAAAAGGGACTAAATGAAAGTGCTAAGGTATCCTCCTCTCTCTTGTCTTCAATCAACAAATAGTATTTAAATGCTCCAAGAAACTTCCATGTTTACAAACAAATATGCAAACAGAAAGTGGCCCTCCACAATGAAATCACTGAAGCTGTAGCTCAGGAAAGCATCATAGGCAGCACAAGCAATTCACAGAACCACACGGAAAGTAGCTCTTTTCTCTTCTCCACATTTCATACTCTTCTATAACCCAATATAAAAATGCCCATAAAAACAGGGAGTGCAGGACTGAGAAAATGGCAATGGATGAGTACAGTATTTTGTGTATTTGTGGTTCCCACTCTACATGAAAAAGACCGCAGAAGAATAAACACCCAAGTGTCTCCTGCAATACATTCCCATCGAACTCTCCCTTCAAGGTAATTGTGAAAGAGATCAAAGATCAAGTAACTGTGGGGGCCCCTGACTACTTTAATTCAACGCCTGTGCAAGATAGACCTCCATAATATGTGCTAACAAGTTCCACAATAAAGAAACTGCTTAACTTTTAATAACCTGACATTTTTCAAATTGATTGAACCTTGAAACTTTTAACGTCCTCTGATTACCTTTCCATGGGTCGTTAAACTAATACTTTAGGAAGCCTTCTGGAACGGGCTGACACATGGCTGTGGTGCAGCATAACAGAACATCCGTCTAGATGACAACGCCTACGGCAGGGATGGCAGAGAGGGTCAGCTCACCATCAGCTCCTGATAAATCTACACCACCTACTCACACGCTGACTTCGCGAAGATCCCAGGCCAGCAGCGAGACTCACAAAGCTGCGTGTGAGCAGCCTCACACACAGACCACACCCCTGGAAAAGTCTCCGCGAGAACACCGCAAGGCAGGACACTGGAAATCGAGGCTCTGGAGCCACACCCTCCGAGCGAAAACCAAATCTCTGCCACGTTACAGGAATCGAATTGCTTATTCTTAGGGCTGTTTTTCACCTGTGAAACAGGGATGACAGTCCACTGTTATAAGAAAGAGTCAAATCGATAAATATGTGTAAAGTACCAAAAAAAGCACTTGGAATATTAGGAATGGTCCATGCATTTCAGATACGTTCTGAAGTTCTGATGCGGTGTTCTTGGGGGAAAAGCAAAGCCCGAGCAGTTAACCGATCAGACCCCGTAGCCTCCGTCTGGTACATTCCTAGCAAGGAGGCTGCGCTCGCGTGGCCTCCGCCCATTCCCCACTGGCCTCCTTCCTGCTGTGCCTGCTCCTCGCTCCTGCCCAAGCTCCCATCCCACAGCAGACGTGGCTTGAGATGAATCAAAGTTTGTGCTCAGACCTTTGGAAACAAAACCTGAGCAAGGTTCCTGACGACAAATGGGAGACGGCAGAGCAGTGAGCAGCAGAGAAAGAGGCTCTCTGAGACCTGCTGTCCAGACGCTGGAATACAGCAACGTGAGGAAGACGAGATGAGGGCAGTGGGCCCGTGAGACCCACCAAGTATCTGAAGCGAGAACTGAGGCCCACGGGGAGAGCGAAGAGAGACCTGGACCAAGGAGGAGGCGGCAAGCAGCGCTTTGTCGCTGAAGCCTGACTCACTGCATGGGCAGGCGGTTCGGACCTGCACACATACGGGGATGCTGGCGACTCGAGGCCTCCATGGAGAAATGCACCAGTGGACCACAGCAGGGGTCACAGCGACTGCAGTAGCCGGTGAGTTATTCGGGTTCGGCCATCCCCCAGGACAGGGTGACTGGCCAGTAGCCATCCTGGAGAGGGACTCACCAAGCCCGGAACTCAGAGCAGCTGTGGGCTGGCTCCAGCTAGCGGCTGCCAATGTCAGGGTGAGGCAGAACCAAGTTCAAGGCAGCAGAAAGCTGAGTCCAAGCTGGCAAGAGGAATCCAGAGTGCGGCAGGCTGAACAAATCACATTCCAGCTTCACAGCCAGAAACCAGCCTGAACGTCAGTGGATCCAAAGGCACAGGTTTGCTGGGATTATCCACCACCCCGCCACAGAGCAACAGCCGGCTGGCTGGGATTCATCGGCACAGATCTGGACTCTCACGGCCCACTGTTACAGTTTGTATATAGATGGCCCCCCAAGCCTCATGTAGTCGTGGAAGCAGCTGAATCTAGCACTTGTGATTGACTCCTTGTCTAGCACTGGGATTGGCAGTGTGAGTTCTGTACCCGCCCAGGGGTAGAGCCGACATACAATGTAAGGTTGGAATGGGGGCGTGTTTTGCTTTTTGGCATAGTTTGCTCTTTGGCGCAGTTTGCTCTTGCCGCTTGCAGCCGCCAGGAACGGCTGCCCTCTTTTGCTCTGGCTGCTGCCTTGAAGTGCTGCCCCAGTGCCATGCCACCCTGCCTTGGAGTCAGCTGATTATGCACTGAAATCTACAGAAACTGTAAGCTAAATAAACCTTTCCTTGCTTCACTTTGGTGTCAGGTGTTTGTCTCAGCAACGAAGGAAAAGTAACCAAAACACCCACTCTGTGCACCAGCGACAGCAGAGCCATGCCCTGAAGGGGACATTTCTTCTTATTTTCTTCTTCCTTTTTTCTTTTCTTTTTCTTGGCTCTTGCTCTCATTTTAGGGTGAACAATGTCTCTAATGTTTTTCTTGTTCTTATTCTGTTGCTGTTTTTATTTCTTCCTGTGTTTTCCCTCTTGCCTTCTTCCCCAGTTTCCCAAAGTTTGCATGATCTTCCTTTGTCCTCCAGCCTTGCTGCTAATCTCTCCCTCGTCTTCTATTTTTTTTCCCTGACTCCTTTTCCATTTTCTACCTTGAGGATAAAACTGCTATACTGAGGGCATATTTACTATGTACAATTTTCTGGTTTGTCTTAGATTTTCTTATATAACTACAAATTTAGTTTATATACTTAAAGGTGGCAAATTAATAGTTACCACAGTTTGTCATTTTCCAGGCTGTGTCTAATGCTACTGTTACAGCTGACTGTACAACTTTAGGGGCTGGAGATACAGCTCGGCAGTACAGCACCTGCCTGACAAGGGTGAGGTCGTGAGTCTGATCGCCAGTACCATAAGGAACACAAAATAACTGACTCTACTACTTTAGCCAAGGTGACATAATTGCTGTAATCAATTCTTCCTCATACTCCCATGACATAAAGGGTCATAAAAAATACTATAGGCCAGCACCAAAGAACCAGGAGCTAGGCCAAACAGGAAGCAACTTACCCACAATAAATTAAAGAGGTAGTAGGATCTTACAACAGACTGAAAACCCAAAAAGCTACTACACCTGTAAGACAACTCTGAGAAGCAGTCATTTCCTAAGGATTCTGAGGACAAGCAATGAAGCTACTCACCATAAGCAAATTATAAGCATCAACCCAAGATGTAAACAGAGAGAGAGAGAGAGAGAGAGAAAAGCAAGACGCAACCACAGACTTCCAACTCACCAAAGGCAAACCCAGGGGACAATGAGGCAGAACATTCAAAGGTCACCCACCTGGACTCTCTGAAGCGGCGGCAGCAGAAGTAACAAAACAGATGAATGAGGCTCGAGAAAACAATCAGATCAGAGACAATTTCTCAGATAACTAGAGATCATAACCATAATGTAAGACATGGTTAGTGACTCCAGAGCAGATAAACAAAACAGACATCAGGAAAATGGTGGCAACCATGAATGCCCAACATAAGAAAGAAATGGAATCCACAAAACACATTCAAACAGATATCCAGGAGGTTAAAAGTGCCACTGAAACTACATACAATAGAATGAGCCAATGTGAGAACAGAATATCAGACCTAGAAAACTGGATCGCAGTTATCATGAAAAGTTTTCTTATAATTAGCAAGGGACCATGAGAAATAAATCCAGCAGCTGCTAGATGATGCAAACAAGAATAGCATAAGATTGATCTGTCAATGAAAAAGCAGGAGATAATGCAGACGACTTAAAAAAAAAACCTGCTCACAGAAGTGATGGCAGAAAACTTCCCAAGCAAGAAAAAAGAATTTGACACACACTGAGGCATTATCTTGTTACTTTTCTCTCATTGCTGAAACTTTTGAACAAATGGACTTAATAGATGTCTTGAGTGTGCCACCCCATGACATCAGAATATACATTCTTCTCAGCTGTACATGGGAAATTCCACAAAATAGATCTCATACTAGCTCATAGAACATGCTTAAGTAAATGCAAAGGAACTGAAATTACACCATGCATATTATCAGACCATAGTGCAATAAAATTGGAAATCAATGGCAAAAGAAAGCACAAGAACTTCATAAACACATGGAAATTAAATAGCACCCTGCTGAACAACCAGTGGGTCACAGATGAAATTAGTTTCTATAATTAAATAATGCCAGTACAATATACCAGAACTTATGCGAAGCGATGAAGCAGTCCTATAAGGGAAATTTATAGTGGTGAATTCCTGTATCAGAACTCAGCAAGCTCAAATCAACAACCTAATGTTGAACCTCAAGCTTCTAGCAAAAGAGCAAGTCAAGCCCAAAGCTCGTATGAAAGAGGTAATTACAAAGATCAGAGCACAAAGTAATGTAGTAGACACTAAGAAAAAATATAATAAATCAATGAATCGCAGAGTTGGTTCTTTGAGAAATTGAATAAAATTGACAAATCCTTAGTCAACCTTATCAAAAAAGGAAAGACTCAAATCCATGTAATTAGGAATGAAAAAGGATGAAATCAAAATAGATCCTGCAGAAATCCAGAAGATCATCAATACCTACTCTGGGAACCTGTATTCTAATAAGATGGAAAACACAGAATAAACAGATTCCTGGAAACATCTGAATTACCAAAGCTAGTCAAGAAGATACCAAAATCCTAAATAATCCAATATCGTTCAATGAAATTGAAGATGTAATTAAA
>RJWT010053606.1:0-10385 GCA_004365215.1 Cuniculus paca | reverse complement strand
TAAGCTTAGGTTAATCTATGAATGATGAATTGCTAGATGTCATTGAGAAGCCCAGGGAAGATTAGATGCATATTACTAGTCTCGACTGAGGTTGTGTGCACTGAGTGAGTTTTAGGTTTAGGGTCAGACAAGGGAAAGGGAGGCTGGATAAGGACTAACTTGAAGACAAGGCATGCAGAGAGTGTTGGGCCCAGCCTCAGCCCTCTGCACTATAACCTCCTGACTCCACACCTCCCCCAAAATGCCTGCTTGGGAGCAGCTGACACCCAGACCTGAGCAGAGAGGTAGCCCAGAGGATATTTCATTGAAAGACTTGTGCAGAAGCTGCCTCACTTAAAATGCAGGCACTCGTGGAACCAGGCCCCCAACCACCACAATCATAGGCAGAACTTGCAGGAAGGTATTTGCAGGATGGTCCATGATTTCTCAACCATCTCCCCTAGTACCTAGCAAATGCACCTCTTGCATCACAGGCAGATGCACCCTCCTCTCCAAGGCAAACAGAAAGGCAATACAAGACCTTCCAGGAAAAGGAACTGAGGAGGCATTTTCCCCAGCTGACTCCCAGAGCAAAAGTATTCCCCCCAAGATCAGAAGGGGGCTGTTGTGGTCACCACATTAGTAGCAGTTAAACTGTAAGCTCTTGTATTCTTGCTGGAACATATTATCCTTTGATCATTCTTTTCAATATCACTGCTACTGCTCAGGTTTTAATTGAAAGAGCTCCTGCCTCTGTCATTCCGTCCCTTGAGTAGTCCACACAGAAAAAGACAGACTGCCCACGCTGTGCCCATTATCACTCAAACAAGGAAGAGAGTCATGTGATCAAACATATGAGCCCCCTCCCAGCTCTCCTTGTCTTCTTCAATTGCTCCAAGCAACAGAACATTCTCCTGTTCCAATAGGCAAAGAGATGCGGTGGGGAAAGGGGTGCAGGGCACACCTTGAACAGAAACATCTGTGCAGCATGGGTGGTTTGCGTACTGCAAGGTTGTGCATGGGATTATGTGTCTGCATATTTGCCCCTGACTATGTGCCTATGTGTTCTGGTGTCTTAGTAATGTTATGTGCAGTATGTATGTGTCTGTGACTATTTGTATGAGAAGACACACGTGTCTACATGTGGTTGTGGGGGTTGTACATGCGTGTGTGTGTGTGTGTGTGTGTGCCTGTGCCCTAGGCACAGTCCAGGACAGAATGAATGGTTCTGCATGAGAATCACCTATGGCAGTGGGTCTGCCATTGTGAGACAGAGGACGAAGGTAAGAATGCTGGGTGTGGAACTAGTAAACTTGGATTTGCAGCACAGTTTTATAATTTAGTAGCCAAAAGACCTTAGACTGGTCATTAACCATTCTGGACCTCAGAGTCTCCTGTTAACTTGGAATAGTAACCCCTACCTACACTGGGGGAACTTGTGAGGCTCAACCACATGTGGAAATGTGTGATCAGTATGAGTATCAGTATATGGAGTGATTGCCTCACCCCCTAGAGACTGCCTTATCACAGCAGAGGGGCTGCAAGCACAGGCCACATAAGTCAACCTTACCCTCTGGGACCTCAGAGACATCTGTCCCTATAATCTCCCCCTCAATGATCATCATAAATCCCCTTAGCATGCACTGTGTGAGGAGGAATGGCCTCCAAAAGGGTCCAAATGCTGCATTAGTAAGATGTGACACACATTTTGCAAGCAACAGGGAAGGGAAACAAGAAATGACCATCTCTGCTCAATCCCTGACCCACTACCCAACTAATACCAGGAGTGGGCATTCACTGAGCACCTGTCTCACTCTGTGGGCTTCCATAGGGTGTCACTTCCTTATCACACACTTGCAAAGCAGGCACTAGTAAGGTCACTTTAAAGATGAGGAAACTTAAGGGACAAAACCTAGCTTGATTTCCATTGCATAGGCAATAAGTTGCCAAATCATGTTTGGGAGTCAAACCCTGACATCTTTCCCCAGAGGTTACACTCTTAGTCTGGATGCGGAACCCTCTTCAGGCTGTTTGAGGGGGCCACTCCCTGTGGCAGGGATAAGGCTGGGTGCTGGGTGGTCCCCACCTTCCCCCAAGCCCATTACCTGCCTTCTCTTTCCCTTCTCTTTCCCACTCAGACCTCTAGCATGATGCTGCTCTCAACATCAAGCCCCAATTTCTCCACAGCTGCCATCCCAACTTCTGACTTTTGCTCAAAAATGAGGGAGATCTGGGCACCTGTGGTTATCTCTCACATGGCGATAAAGGGCGCAGGTGAGTGGCAGAATCAGTAAATTATGCCTAAGTTTCCTTTTTACCATTTCCCATTTGGGAAAACTTAGGCTTTGGAAGAAATGGGGAAAGTATTCCTGTCCACTTGTAAGATAGGAACAAAATCTCCTCTTTCAGCTGCCAAGAGAAGCTGAGCCTGTAGATCAGCAAGAGTCAAAGAGATAGAGCTTGCTGAAGAAGATGCAAAGAGCAGGAAGGGGTGGGTTCCAGAGCTACTCTGAGGGAGAATCAGCAAAACCTGGGGCAAAGGAGAAGGAGCATCAAAGGTGGAAGGAAGGGTACAGGTATATAGTGGCCAGGGATTGCTTCCAGCAGGACAGCGGCGCCCTCTTCTGTCAGCTGCACGGCAAGCAGCATGGAGAGCCACCTCCCACCCCTATTTTCCCTGCAATCACGCGCACTTCAAAACACCAGTGGGTCTTACTCGTGACAGACCCACTTGAGATGTCATTGTTTCCCCAAAGGCTGACAGTCTGCCACATCTGAGCTTGCCAGTGACACTGCATGAACTCCCCTTTCCTAAAGCCTTGGAGCCCTGAGGCACAGTACACACTTGCCTTTGTAGGATGATTGCTTTCCATCATTCTCTGACTCAGGACAGCTGCTCCCTCACCTGAATGTGGAGGTGTTGGGGTTGCTAGGAAACCAAAGGCAACCTATGGGGAAAGGCCATGGAATGGACTCAGTATAGTCCCTGCCTGCTCAGTATAGTTCTGTGACCTTGCAAAGACAGACCTGCTGTCCCAGCATTAGTCACAGATATCCGTACAAAGAATGTTCTGGGAGAAGCATAGAGCACAGCCCTCAGTAGCCTGCTTGCACGAAGTGCCAGCTCTAGTCGAGAACCAGACCATCACACCACAAAGACTCATCCACATCTTCTTGCCAATAGGACGTGCTACAGAGTGCAGAGGCTACTGGGACAGCTGTGGTCAGCATCAAGGCAGCACAAGTGGGTAAAGCAGTTTCACTGGAAAGATTTACTCTCATCTATGGCATTCCTGTTGTGTGTCAGGCATAGTGCTATATACAACATTCAATGTCTTGTTCTTCCCCCAAGGGCTCTGAGGAAAAATATGCTTTGACTCACTCAGAGCAGAAGAAAGCAGCATTCCAGAATTTATAATCATCTAAGGCCATAGAGCAAATCTGTCTGGCTCAGGGAGAAGAGGAGCCAGCAAAGATCAGCCAAGACAAGATGTGTTAGATGCCCTGGGACAGTGAGTGGACCAGCCTGCCCCTGTGCCACAAGCAGAGGGACCCAAAAGACAGCAAAGCTCTGGAGCAAAAAAAACAAATCAAATAGTGTTATGTGCAGAGAGAACTACACACAAATTTCTAGGGAGTCCACAGAGGGGCAGAAGGATCTATACCCAGGAGTCCTCAGGAAAAGTCTCCCCTTAGGGTGATTGCTAGAAGTACAGTATGACGGGCTAGGATGTAGTTCAGCTGGTAGAGCATTACCCAGCATGCATGAGGCCCTGGGTTTGACCTTCTGCACTGCCAAAAAGAAACAGGGAGGAAGGGGGAAAGAGGAAGAGGAAGAAACAAACAGCTTGCAGATAGTAAGACCTTCACATATAGTGGTCTATAGGAAGACAGCCCAGTGCATTCACAGGGTAAAGAGGTGCTGCCTCAGCACTGTGCCAGTCTAGCACAGAGATTACGAGAGGAATCAGACATTGTAGAAAACTCTTGAAAATTATGATCACTTTAGCAATGGGTGACAGTTCATCATGGCATCAAAGTAATTCTATGGAGGCCTTGGAGAGCTAAGGCCTCATAGTATTAAAAAGATCTAAAACTCTGAGACTGAAATCTCACATGCAGCAACCAGAGAAGACTCAAGGCTCCTAAATACTCTCAGCTCTGCAGCTTCATCCTCACAGGGGGACTCCTTTGCCTCAAGCGTCTGTCTCCTTGCAGCAGGCTACTGTGGGGCACAGGAGGGCAGCCCAACCGGAGATTTCAAGGGCAAGACCAACTTGGATTTTGGCTGCCATGCGTAATAATTGCAACAGCCCATTGAAATAGAGTGAAGTCTCTCCAGAACAGGTTTTTCCCATTGTAGGTTGCCATTGATTGCCCACCAGCAGGTAAAATGCCAAGCATGAAGCCATGGCCAGAGGCTGCCTTGACTTTGTACACATTTCTGAGAGGGAGTTCTCTGCACTGCCTGCTCTCCAAAAGAACAGCCCTGCTGGGTGGGCTCAGAGGACCACCACTGGCCCCAAGCTGCAGTGTGTATTTACTCTTTCTAAACTATTTTCTGGGCCCTTGCAGCAGAGCAGGCATGGTTCTGGACACGATGGTGAGTGCTATGCAAGTCTTCACACTTGACCTGTGCAATTCACATCATCTCTTTTGGTCCTTACCAAAATCTTAAGAAATCACGGGCAAGCATGCACTTTTATTTTTTGTTTATTTGCTTGCTTGCTTCTTTACCTCTTTTTACATACTTATTAAGATAAGATGATGCACAGGAGCTTTAAAGCATGCAACTTGATGAGTTCTGACATGCGAATGCACCCGTGAAACCATCGCCACTGTCAAGACAAGGAGCATAATCACCAGCCCTACACAAGTCCACTGGAGGACCTTTGTGATCCGGTGCTCTACTCCCTGCCTCCATTCCCAGGCAACCACTGATCTGCTTACCCCTCTAACTTTACATTTTCTGGGAGTTTATATTAACAAAGTTAATCACTGTATCCACACAATACACTGTTCAAATTTGTCACTCTCCCACCACCCTGATCCCCATCAGCCACTCTCCTAGCTACCACTTCAAGTTGGACACTGGGGTAATAGAAGTAAGGATCAAAAGTGAGTCTCATCTTTCAAGGCCATATAAGGCAGTGGGAAAACCTTATAAGACACCATCCTACAGCCTAAAAATTGTGAGAGTTTAGGAGTTAAGGCTAACCCCACGGTCACTGGCACTCTAAACTCAGTGCTAAAGAGAGATCTATACAGGCAGACTGGAGGCCCAGAAGAGGCAGGGACTCTTCCAACTGGACTGGGGGTCCACAGACAAGGCAAGACGTTGACATTCTCTACATGGACAGGGACAGTCAGGGAAAATGGGAGGGAAAAGTGTATGAAAGGCAGGACAAAACAGGGACACAGGCATGGAGACAGGTCAGACAGAACAGATGGGGAAGATGGTGAGCTGAGAAGTCCTCCTGCAACTCTTCACATGAAATGTGTTTTCTTCCCACAAGGATGTTATATTGGGTTTATGTGTGGAGCAGAAGGGAGGGAAGTGTGGAGGATAATTTTTTACATTTTAAAGTAATTTACAAAATGCTTTGACTGTTATACCTTATTTAATTCTCAGTATAATCTTACATTTGGGAATTATCATTATTTTACCATTTCATATTTCAGAAAACTAAGGGTCATAAAATCTAGTGATTTGCTAAAAAATATATATTCCTGTGTGATGGAACAAAGCTTCAAGCCAGGTCTCTTGTTTCCAGGATTGGTTCCTTATTCCTTATGCTTATAATAATCCACATTTACAAAACAGGGCATATGGAGCTGCACGTGCAGTTAATGCTTCTCCAGAGCATACCATGCACAGAACCAAGATTTGGGCTCAGGTCAACTGACTCTATTCTCAAATTTTTAACCAGTATCACCCCCACCTTCCAACCACCCTATCATTTACCAAGCATCATGCGCAACACCAGCACCTGACATGCTCAGCAGTAGGCACATCCTTCCCAGTCAACAGCAGAGGAAGTTGCAGCTTGATGAAATTAAGAAGCCTGCAAAGCTTGACATTCTCTACATGGACAGGGACACTGTCCACTCACCCCTAAGAAGTAGAACAGGTGCTCTGTCTGTAGAAGTAGAACAGCAGCCCTGTCTGGCCACAGCTGATCTCACCACCACATGTGGCACTTGAACTGAAAAAAAAAAAAAAGGCGTGGAACCCAAGGAGAATTGAGCTTCCATGATTCTGTAGCCCTGGCCTGCAGCTCCACCAGGAGGCCTGGACTCAACACAGGGACCCTACTGAAAAAGACCTTGTGCCAGGAAGCGTGATAAGGTTGGGATCAAGGCTCTGTAACTGTAGCTATATGATCCTGGGAAAGTCACTTGGTCCCTGTGACTCAACAGAGACATCTTCTAACCTCACACAACTGTCATCATCCAGCGAGATAAAGGGATCTGGAACCACTTTGCAGAGACTAAAACACTACATTGCGGGCTATCCCTATAACTTATAAATGAAACCACTCCAAAGTCATGACCCCTGCAGAGTTCACCTCAGGCTATGTTCCTTACCTCTCTCCAACCCTCACTGCAGACTGCCTCGTTTCAGTATTCTTCAATTGAAATTGAAGCTAGCATGGACCTGAGGAAGAAATGTTAGCCTATGTCTGTGGATATCCAAGCCCACTGGGCTTGCTTTCCCAACCCTACTCCACCCTCAACACCCACACGCACAGAATTATTTATTTGTACTCCAACAAAAATGATTTTTAAGATTAAATTATTCTCCGGTCGGGCCTGGTGGCACACGCCTGTAATCTCAGCACTCGGGAGGCTGAGACAGGAGGATCGTTGTGAGTTCGAGACCAGCCTGGGCTACAAAGTAAGCTCAAGGCCAGCCTGAACAGCATAGCGAGATTCTGTCTCAAAAAGATAAGGGCCGGGGATTTGGCTCAGTGGCCTAAGCGCCTGCCTGGCAAGTGCAAGATCATGAGTTCAATCCTCGGTGCCGGGAAAAAAAAAAAAAAAGATTGAATTATTCTCCATGTACACCTTGGACTTGAGCCAAAAAATTCCAGTGGCTGGTGGCTTCTGAAGTTCCTGTGATGTGGGGAAGTTGGCAAAAACAATAGCTATGACATATTCATCCTTCTGCCAAGCATTTACATATGTATCTCATTTAATGTGCCCTCAAAGCCCTAGAAATTACTTCCAGATGAGGGACCAAAGGCACAATCAGCTCGTTACCATAGAGGACAGTGGCAATAGGTCACCCTTCCTCTAGCCTCTTCTTCCTCCTTCTGAACAGAATCCTAACCAGGTTCAGGCATCCACTCCCAGGTCTCACCACTTGGTCCAAGAAGTGATAGTTGTGGAAGTGATGAGAAATGGTAGGCTTCCAGGTGTATTTTGAAGATGTAACCAAAAGGATGTATAAGGGAGTCATTGTTGAACATGAAAGAAAGGAGTAAAGCATCCAAATGAGTGTGGCAAAGTGTTGAGCAGACTGAAGGGCTTCACATAAATACAAACTTATACGTATAAAATATTTTTATGTTATATAAATATTGTATATATTAAATATAAATATATATTTTTGTACCAGGAATCAAACTCGCAACCTCACACTTGCCAAGCAGGAGCTATGCTGCTGAGCTATATCCCCAGATCAAAATTTATTACCAAAAAATAGCTTTCTCTTTTATGGTGACCCTTCTCTGTCTTCGCATATATAGATTTCCTTTGCTGGGGAAAGTTTGCCTCTCTCTACCAGGCCCTTTCTTTGCAACTTCTAGCAGTTATTAATGTGTGTAAACTCAGGGGGTGCAACTTGACTTCAGGAAAAGAATGCTGCCAAAAACAACCATAGCATTCCTTCTCATGCTAAAAATAATTCTTTATTTACTCCACTGATGTGCCTTACCTCGATAATCCAGAGCCAGCTGTATCCTACCCTGACTTAGGTACAATGAATTTCTTCTCCACAGTTCACAGCAGGCGGTGAAGACAGGGGGCCTTCATGCTGCTTCCCTGAATCCCCCTAGAATGGATGTGTGTGGCTGGAAAGAAATGGAGGTTGCTCTGGTCAATTTTGATAACTCAGATGAAATCCAAGAAGAGCCAGGCTATGCCACAGATTTTGATCCAACCAGCCCGAAAGGCCGACCTGGGAGCAGCCCCTTTTCCAACTGGAGGATCCTCATCAGTGACAGCACCAACCATGAAACTGCCTTCTCCAAGTTCCCAGGAGACTATGTCGATCCCCCAGGGCCTGAGCCTGTGATCTTGAATGAAGGAAATCAGCGAGTGATCATCAACATAGCTGGCCTAAGGTTTGAGACCCAGCTAAGAACTCTCAGTCAGTTCCCAGAGACCCTCCTGGGGGACCGGGAGAAAAGGATGCAGTTCTTTGACTCCATGAGAAATGAGTATTTCTTTGATCGCAATCGGCCCAGTTTTGATGGAATCCTGTATTATTACCAATCCGGTGGTAAAATTCGGCGGCCAGCCAATGTCCCTATTGACGTCTTTGCTGATGAGATCTCCTTCTATGAGCTAGGTAGTGAGGCCATGGACCAGTTTCGGGAGGATGAAGGCTTCATCAAAGACCCTGACACTCTGCTCCCCACCAACGAATTCCATCGGCAGTTCTGGCTCCTATTTGAGTACCCTGAGAGCTCCAGCGCTGCCCGTGGTGTGGCTGTGGTCTCCGTGTTGGTTGTGGTCATCTCTATCACCATCTTCTGCCTAGAGACACTGCCAGAATTCCGGGAGGACAGGGAGCTGAAGGTGGTCAGAGACCCTAACCTCAACATAAACATGACAGCCTTCTCCCAGACCATGTTCACTGACCCATTCTTTGTGGTGGAGTCCACCTGCATCGTGTGGTTCACCTTTGAGCTGGTGCTCCGGTTCGTGGTGTGCCCCAGCAAGACTGACTTCTTCAGGAACATCATGAACATAATTGACATCATCTCCATCATTCCCTACTTTGCAACTCTCATCACAGAGCTGGTTCAGGAGACAGAACCAAGTGCCCAGCAGAACATGTCTCTGGCCATCCTGAGGATCATTAGGTTAGTGAGGGTCTTCCGTATCTTCAAGCTTTCCCGCCACTCTAAGGGACTACAGATCCTGGGGCAAACGCTAAAGGCTTCCATGAGAGAGTTGGGGCTGCTCATCTTCTTCCTCTTCATTGGAGTCATCCTCTTCTCCAGTGCGGTCTACTTTGCTGAAGTGGATGAGCCAGAGTCTCATTTCTCTAGCATTCCAGATGGCTTCTGGTGGGCAGTGGTCACCATGACCACTGTAGGCTATGGTGACATGTGCCCAACCACCCCAGGGGGGAAGATTGTGGGCACTCTGTGTGCCATTGCAGGGGTCCTCACCATTGCCCTACCTGTGCCAGTCATTGTCTCCAACTTCAACTACTTCTACCACCGAGAAACTGAGAATGAGGAGAAGCAGAACATCCCAGGAGAAATTGATAAAATTCTCAACAGTGTGGGCTCAAGAATGGGCAGCACAGACTCTCTTAACAAGACCAATGGAGGCTGTTCTACAGAGAAGTCCAGGAAGTGATCAGGCCAAGGCTTCTTGAGTCTACGAGTCTCTCTTTCTTCTCTTTCTCTTTCTCTTCCTCTCCTCTCTCTCTCTCTCTCCTTTTCTCTCCCCTCTTTTTCCCTTCCTTTCTCTTACCCTCCCTCCATTTTCTCTTTCTGTTTTCCCAAAACCAAAATTTATCTTTTGTGACCAAAAGGCTATCATTGACTACAAGTTGTTATAATAAATGCGTATTTCTGCTGTATTCTTTAAGCTATTTGTTCTCAACCCACTACAGGAACATTTCCCTCTCCTTTTCTGGGAAGGAAATAGTTCAGGTTTCTGCCTCAGAAGTATTGATAGTGCTTAGGAGGATGAAAATGCAGAATCCAGGCTGCCCAGACCTATTGAGTCAGAATCTGCATTTTAACAAGATCCTAGGTGACCTATCTGTACATTGAAAAGCACTTGGGTTTAGCATCACTAAGATAGGCATATTAAAAGGCCAGGGCTTCTATGAGCAATGTGTAAGAGCTGAGAGTTGTTTAATGATGATGATAATAATAATAATATCTTATCACTGTGTAGCATTGCATATATTTTCAAAGTCCATTCACTAACTTTTCTCACTGCATTTCAATATAACCATTGCAACAGATTTGTTTATTCCCACGTTGCACAAACCAAGGAGCAGCAACTTACCTAAGGTCACCCAGAAGCAATGACACAGTTAATGTTGTCAAATCTTCTACCTATGTGCCTAGTGTTCTTCCCACTAGTGAAGGGGATGTGATGGAATTGTGCAGGGTGAGAGGAGTTTGAGAGGTCTGACCTTCTAACTCTGGGCA
>RJWT010053605.1:0-10397 GCA_004365215.1 Cuniculus paca | reverse complement strand
GCCCTGGGTTCGATTCTTGGTACAAAAACAAAACAAAACAAAAGTTATAAAGAAAACTAATGCTGTTTGTCTCATAAGCACCAGCAGAAATGCTGTAAAATGGATCCGTTGGGAATCACCACCATCAATCAGGTCAAGCCGCGTCTGTTCTTCAGCCCAGATGTGCAAGGGACAGATTTCCACAAACTCCTTGGGACGATGATAGGGGCGATGGAGCCCGCGGTGGAGGCCAGGCACGGGAGTGGGGTGCGTCTGGCTGGCCGGGAGCTTCCCCAACATGGCTGAGCTGGAACCTCCAGACCGGCCGAGGCGGGGCTTTACCTCGCGCCCGCGGCCCCGCCCCGGCCCCGCCGCCGGGCCCTCCCCGCGCCGCCGGGCGGCGGCAGCGCGGGTTGTGAGGTGTCCCAGGCCGGCGCCTGCGCAGTGGGCCGGGCGCGCGGGGCGGAGGCTTTATAACCACTTCGTAGCGGCTGCTGGGTTTGTAATCTGCGAGAGGGCGGCCGAGGCGGCGGCGGCCGGGGCGCCGGCGGGGGCGCGGAGGCAGGAGCTGTAGCGGCGCGGGGCGCCGCTGGCCCCTCGGCCTCTGCGGGCCATGGGCTCCGAGAAAGACTCCGAGTCGCCGCGCTCCACATCGCTCCACGCGGCCGCGCCCGACCCCAAGTGCCGCAGCGGCGGCCGGCGCCGGCGCCTCACCTTCCACAGCGTCTTCTCCGCCTCGGCCCGCAGCCGCCGCGCCCGGGCCAAGCCCCAGGCCGAGCCGCCGCCCCCGGCCGCGCCGCCGCCGCCGCCCGCCCCGGCCCCCGCCGCGCCCCAGGCCCCGCCGCCCGAAGCGCTGCCCGCCGAGCCGGCCGCCGAGGCCGAGGCGGAGGCCGCGGCAGGCGCGGGGCCCGGGCTCGAGGATGAGGCGGCGGCGGAGGGCGGCGGCCCGGGCGCGGAGGAGGTGGAGTGCCCGCTGTGCCTGGTGCGGCTGCCGCCCGAGCGGGCCCCGCGCCTCCTCAGCTGCCCGCACCGCTCGTGCCGCGACTGCCTCCGCCACTACCTGCGCCTGGAGATCAGCGAGAGCCGGGTGCCTATCAGCTGCCCCGAGTGCAGCGAGCGACTCAACCCGCACGACATCCGCCTGCTGCTCGCCGACCCGCCGCTCATGCACAAGTACGAGGAGTTCATGCTGCGCCGGTACCTGGCCTCGGACCCGGACTGCCGCTGGTGCCCGGCCCCGGACTGCGGGTGAGCGCGGGGGCGTGGCCGTCGGGGGCGCGGGGCTGCGGCCGCGGGGCCTCGCCGGGGCGTCCGGCGGCGCGGAGACGGCAGGGCGGACGCGCGAGGAGAAAGAGCTACCACTGCGGCGGGGTGGTGACCGGTAGCCAGCCAAACGCACCCCCAGACTGGTGGGCCGACGGCACCCAGCACCCGCCCCTGCCCGAGGAATTGAGGTGGGGGCTGAGCCGGGGCGGGGTGTCCATCGAGTTAAAAGAGGCGGTGTTTTGTCTGCAGAAGGCCCCTCTGTGTGCAGAGGTGGGCGATAGCGCTTCGCGAGCGAGGAGGACATATTTGGCCAAGGAGGAGTGAGAATGTCATTCTGAAGGGGCAGCGCTAGGAGGGGTGTGTCCATTTGGCTAGGGGCACACATAGCAGCATTGCAGGAGAAGGGGTGTTTTTTTCCTGAAAGTTGGCATAGAGGAAATGGATGGCACTTAGGAAGAGGACAGCTCACAGGCAGAGCTCTGGGGGCACCCTGGGCGCTGTGTTCCGTGCCACGCTATTGGAAGGCACCCATTGGTTTTTACTCTGCTGCCTTGGACAGGGTGAGGGGTGGTTCAGAGAACCAGCGGAGCAGGATGAAGAATGCCCAGAGGTTGATATTGGTAAAAGAAAATGTGTTTGCCAACGCCTTGGATCTTGATGACTGTCGTTTTAATGCACTATGTATACTTGATTTCAAAGGTCAGTGAATTAACCTATGTTGTATCTGCAGAGCTGAAATATCACCAGAGTTTCTCAGAGAAAGCATTCAGTGGAGATTCAACCACTACCACCCCTGCCCCCTTTACATTAAAACTAGTTTATTTTCAGTATATCCCATAATCGTGCATATTGCCCAGAGGAACTCATCTAAATGGTTGGGAATCAGACTGCCATCACTTGCTCCATGACCTTGTGCAGAACATTTTATTCTTGTGTGTCATGTTTTTGGGGCAAAAAGATGCTAGGGACGCCTTGCAGTGCATAAATATAATGCTCGTAAAAAGCTGTGTGATCCTTTGCTTCAAAGGAGCGACGGGCTTAATTGTAGCCTATGTATCAAGGCTGTGTTGAGACTTCCATGATACTGCCATTTGTCTTTCAAAAGAAGCCGTTTTTGAGTGTCCTGAGTGAAGAGTTAACTTTTTTTAATCTGCCAAACTTGTCTAGAAATGGGTGTGTTATTTAACTTCACTTGAGGTGGGGTTTCTGAATTAGTCTGAAATGTGGTCAAAAGCACACTGTTTATAGTAGATCACTTTCACTTTTGATTAATAAGTATTGGAAGAGTTCTTGTAAGTGTTGAAGGATCTGTTTTTTCTTTTTCTTTCTTCCCTTTTCTTTCATTCTTTCTTTTTTCTTTTTCTTGGTGGCACAGGAGATTGAGCCCAGACATTTTTCTTTATTTTGAGGTAGGATTTCCCTAAGTTGCCCAAGCTGTCAAACACCTCACCCTCACCAGTAGCTTGGATTGCAGGTGTCTGGTGGCCTTACCGACACTAGGAGATTAATTTGTATGGTTTCCAAGTTTTGCAGGTGCTGTTGATCTATTTTCTGAGCCCAAAAATTACTCAGAATGCTGTCTGCTTTTTTTTTTTTTTTTTTGAGACAGCCTTGCTATGTAGCTTAGGCTGGCCTTGAATTTGTAGCGATCCTCCTGCCTCAGCCTCCCAAGTGCTGGGATTACAGTTGTGCACCATCACACCTGGCTTGCATCTTTAATTTTGGAAGAGTATATTAGCTCCTTTTGTTGAGACCTGAGCTTTCCTTAAACTTTTAGAAATGTAGCATCTTCATGGGAAAGCTCCTCTTTTTTTATTTTTGTGAAGTTTTGCTCACATCAATGAGTAGAAATTAATTTGAAAGCTTAGTAACAATGCTACACTATTACTAATTTGAAAGTTATTAAAGAATTAGGCCATTTCTTATTTTAGCCAACTATTAAGTTTGTATCATCCTGATTTTTTAATTAGTCAAATAATTATAACAATCATGTATATGCATTTTCCCCCTGTGTATTTCTATGGATGTAAAAGGGTAAATTTTGTGGTAAGAAAGCAAGCTGGCATCCAAATACCTGTGTATCCTGTATAATCTGATTCTCACAACATTGTGAGATTTGCTGTCATGTTACAGATGAAGAAACAAGTTTAAAGAAATTGAGTAACTTTAGTGTCATATAACTAGTAAGTGATGGGACTATGCTTGGAACTCTAGTCTTTAACTCCGGGGAAGGCCAATAGTCTTTTCAGTCAGCATCTGTTCGAAAAACACACTGTACCAAATACATTGTCAACACAGCTCTCATTATTGGGGATGCTCCTGTTTGCATGTTTCTTTATGTGAAGCCTGAGGCCAATATTGAGAGTCAACAATGCTAGAATCCAGTTTCTTTTCTGATTCCTTTTGTAATAGCTCTTTTTTTTTTTTCTTGGTGGTCTTTTTTTGAGACAGGATCTCGCTATGCAGTTTACGCTGGCCTTGAGCTCACTTTGTAACCCAGGCTGGTCTCAAACTCACAATGATCCTCCTTCCTCAGCCTCCCAAATGCTAGGATTACAGATGTGCACCACCACACCTGGCTTGTCTTTTTCTTTTTTTGAGACAGGGTTTCACTATGTAGTTCAGGCTGGCTTCAAACTCCTGGTGATCCTCTGACTCAGAGCCAGGCTACACATGAGTGCTGCCATTTGTCTTTCAAAAAGCTCTAGGACTGCAGGCGTGCACCACTGCATCTAGCCTGCTTTATTTTTCTTACCTGAAATAGGGCTAATCCTTCCCTGACTTGAGGGACATACTTAATGTTTGCAATATATTTTGAGAAATTAATTTGAAAATTAATTCGAAGGTAGTTTGATAGACAGTGTATAACTTTAAAATTATATCATTTCCCTAATGAGTGTCTTAAGTTCTTCAGGGATTTGACCAGTAGTTTTGCCATTCTCTAGTTCAGGCAGGCCTTGAACTCACTATGTGGCCCAGGCTGGGCTGAACCCATGGTGATTCTCCTGCCTCAGCCTCTTGGGTGCTGGGATTATAGATGTGCACTACTAGGCCTGGTTCTTGCTATCTCTTTAATGCTAGGAGGTTGTGGTTCCTGTTTTGTTTTTTTAATTGAGCTGTTCTGTTTTTCTGGGCTTGGTAAGAATCATGGATAACACTAGAAAAGAAGCTCTAAGCACCAGTTATCTCTTGCCTCACCAGACCATGTTTACTGCCAACAGATCAAATTCTTGCCAACTGAATAGATCAAGTCCTCCCTGGGGTGTGTGTGTGTGTTAGAATGAGGGGAGCATGCCAGGGGTCTTACAGAATTTTGATCATTAGCTTTACTGTAATTACTTATGGTAATGAGAACACCATAAATTAAGAGAGTCACTGGGGATGTAGCTCAGTGGCCTAAGTGCCTGTCTGGCAAGTGCAAGGCCATGAGTTCAATCCCCAGTGCCACAAAAAAATAAATAAATAAATAAATAAATAAATAAATAGAGTCGTTGCTTTTTAACAAAATGTCTTTAGAGCAGCACAGTTTTGAATATTTCTGTTTTCATATTTAATACGATTTTATCATAAATAAGAGAATAAATTATTTTATATACTAAACTAACAAGTATAAGCTTTAAAATATACTTCCAAATGAGATAAAATTAGCTCGAAATAGAAATAACGAATATTTTACATTTCTTTATAGTATAGTTTTCAGAGTATAATATTATAGAGATATAATTTCATGGTGGTAAATGCATTTTGTGAAGGAGAAACTAGTTCAGAGAAACTTAAATGTGAGGTTTAATGTTTTGTAGCTAATAAACGGTGTAGTTGATCTGTTACCCTTTTGAGTCTCTGCTTAGGAATGTCTTCAGAAACACCCAAATGATGTAACTACCATATTTTCCTCTGAAGTGCTCTATTGGCCATCTTTAAACCCTTTCAGAATCTCTGAATGAAGCATAAACAAAGTAGGCAACAAAATTTCCTGGCATATAGGGAAAGATCATCTGTACAGATAAACAGGAGATAAGGCTGTCTTGACCTAAATTGTTTGTGCAGATCTGCCTGTCCAGCCTCTCCATGCTGCCTTTGTCCCCTGTAGAGTCCCATCTCCCACTTGACCCTGGGAAGTAGTATCAGCTAGTGACTTCCCAAGCCATTCCCAAAACAGGAAGGTTCTGTTCATTCCCGGCACATTTGTAGAGAAGAACAAACCCTATGAGTGAGAAATTTCAGTTGCTGAAGGAAATTTTTTTTCCTTTTTTTTTTTTTTTTTTTTTGCGACACTGGGGATCAAACTCACAACCTCGAGCTTGCCAGGCAGGTGCTTATGCCACTGAGCTAAATCCCCACCCCTTTTTTCCATTTTGAAGCCTTGCTAGATCTGCTTAACCTCACCCTTTCCCCCTACCTTTCTTTCCCTCCTTTTCTCCTTCTGTACTGGGAACTGAATCCAGGACCTCATGTATGCTAGGCAAGCACTCTGCCCTTGAGCTACATCCCCAGCCCTGTTCATTTATTTAGAATTTTGAGACAGGGTCTTACTAAATTGCTAGAGGTTCACATCTTGAACTGGTGATCCTCCTGCCTACCTTCCTGAGTAGCTGAGATTACAGGCATGTGCCAATTTCCTCAGCTCTGGGCCTCATCTCTTAATTTGACTCTTACTTGCTGTTCCACTTTACCTTGCATCCTCCCTGTCCCTGCTTCCTTCAGCCCAATGTATCTTTCTCATATTTGCCAAAGTACTCATTCTAAAGTGGCATATCTGTATCACTCTCCTGCATGAAATTGTTCATTGACGAACTGATCTAATTCCTTAGGGTCTGTAATAATTCATTTATTGGGTCTACCTTTATCATTTCACATCTTTATCATCTCTAAACATCTTGAGTTTTTTTTTTCTACATCAATATTTCCCAAGGTATGTTATAGTTTGAAAGAAAAATATTTTGTAATCAAAAAGCTTGGAAAATAATGGGTTTGGGCTGAGGATTTAGCTCAGTGGCATAAGCACCTGCCTGGCAAGTTCGAGGTCATGTGGTCATGAGTTCAATCACCAGTACCAAAAAAAAAAAAAAAAGAAAGAAAGAAAGGAAAGGAAAAGGGCTGGGATGTAGCTCAGTGGTGGCATGCTTATTTGGCATGCTTAAGGCTCTGGGTTCAATCCACAGTACTACCGCCAAAAAAAAAAACAATGTGAAAATAATGGGTTAAGCAAAATAAAACAAGTGTATTTCTGAGCTGTTTAGTCTTTAAACATGTTAACGTACATTATAAATTTTGTTACTATGCAGTGTAGTATCTTCCCCAAACTTAGATAACTAGAGGACATGTTTTGTTTTGTTTTTCTGTAACATCCTAAGGCTTACCAATTTACCATTTTCTCTCTCTGCCATTTTCTAAATTCCTTTAGTAGTTATCACTCTGGCTTACCTTCTTTAACACTGAATTTTATGCTCAGGATAGATTAAGTGCTTGCACCTGTAGAGTAGGACAACCCCATGTACAAAGCCTTTCAGTTAGCTTCTAGAAGAAAGGAGGGAAATAATTATATTTTGAGGACAAAGGTAAAGAGTGTGAGCAGCACCATTCTTGGAGAAGAAACAAGGATGAGTAGACAAGAATAAAATAGGTAATCCAGGTAATCACTCAACAGACTTTTTTTTTTCCGACAGGCTCTTACTTTGTAGTTCAGGCTAGCCTTACTCACTAGGTAGCCCAGCAGGGATCCTCCCGCCTCAGCTCCCAAATGCTGAAATTACAGACATCCACACCCAGCTTCAGCAGACATTTTTGAGAATGATGCAGTGTCAAGCCCTGGGTGTATAATGGCTATCACAGAAAGAATTTAGACACGGTCCTCTTTTGTGTTTTATTTTTCTGCACAAGGTCTCACTATGTAGCTGAGGCTGGCCTCAAACTTAATATATCCTCCTACCTCAGCTTCCTGAGTACTGGGATGACAGGTGTGCCCCATAACATTGGGTGACTCCCTGTCCTCTTGACAGGGAGTTTGACTTGGTTAGGAGGCAGAGAATTAGCAAATAGATAAGAAATTATAAATTTAATGTAATACTTGGGTTTTGGGTTTTGGGGGGAAGGGTATTGGGGTTGAACCAAGGGCTTCCCACATACTAGGCAAATTCTCTACTACAGAGCTATATCCCCAGACCATGTGGTGACATAACGCCTGTAATCCTAAGACTCAGGAGTCTGAGGCAGAATTGCCTGGAGCTCAGGGCCAACCTGAACTACATAGTGAGACCCAGTCTCAAAAAAGGGAGTGGGGATATGGCTTAGTGGTAGAGCTCTTGCCTTGCACGCACAAGGCCCTAGGTTCGATCCCTAGCACCACATACACACATAAAAAAGTATATCTTAGATGAAAGGACAGTAGGTTTTGCGTGCTATAATCCAGAAAGATCTCACAGAGGAGACCAAGATGAACATAAACAAGCATTTAAACTTGAGTGTTATGAGCAAATATATAGAGGTCTAAAAAATATAGGATACATTCTATGCCAAGTACTCTGGAAGGCTGAGCCAAGAGGATCATAAGTTCAAGCCCAGCCTGGGCAACTGAGGGAGACCTTGATTCAAAAAAAAAAAAAAATGCTGGGAATATAGGTCAGCCCTGGGTCCAATACCCAGTACTGGGGAGGAAGGAGGAAGAGGAGACCATCCTGTCTGGAGTCTGGATTGGTTAGCTTTTGGACATATTTTGTGGGTAGCTTGGTCTGAGAAGTGACTAGAGATCAGTCTGGAAAGGTAGACTGGATTCTAGTTCATAAACATCTCTAAGTCATGCAAAATAAAAATAATTTTAGGGTTGAAGGACTTTTTGTCTTTTTGGTCCTGGTGAACAAACTCAGTACTCGCACATGCTAGGAGAGAACTCTGC
This sequence comes from Cuniculus paca, assembly GCA_004365215.1. Classification (NCBI taxonomy): domain Eukaryota; kingdom Metazoa; phylum Chordata; class Mammalia; order Rodentia; family Cuniculidae; genus Cuniculus; species Cuniculus paca. The sequence continues at coordinate 2,260 of RJWT010053605.1, read as the reverse complement.
CACTGGACTCAGTACTCTTTCATCTTTTATTGAAGGATTTTGATTTTTTTTTAGTGGCACTGGGGATTGAACTCATGACCTTGTGCTTGCCAGGCAGGCGCTTAGGCCACTGAGCTAGATACCGGGTCCTTGTCTTTTTGAGACAGGGTCTTACTATCCTGTTCAGGCTGGCCTTGAGCTCACTTTGTAGCCCAGGCTGGTCTCGAACTCACAACAGTTCTCCTGTCTCAGCCTCCTGAGTGCTGGGATTACAGACGTGAGCCACCACGCCCAGCTTTTTTTTTTTTTTTTAACACAGAGTCTCACTATGTAGTTCAGGCTGACCTTGAACAACCTGTGTAGCCCAGGTTGGCCTCTCAAACTTGCAGGGATCTTCCCACCTCAGCCTCCTTAGCGCTGGCATTGCAGGTGTGCACTACCATGCTCTGAAATTTTTAAAAATTTAATTAATAAATTTTTTTTTTTTTGGCGGCACTGAGGATTGAACTCATGACCTTGTGCTTGCCAGGCAGGCACTTAGGCTGCTGAACTAGATCCCTGGCCAAAAATTTAATTTTTTTTTGAGATTGTCTCAGTATTTAGTTCAGGCTACCATTGAGCTCACTATGTAGCCTAGGCAGGTCTTGAACCCTGAGAGATCCTTCTACCTCAGCCTCCTGAGTGCTGGGATTACAAGTGTGTGCCACTATACCCAGCTGGTTGAAGAATTTTAAGCAAAAGTAAGTCGTAGTAGATAACCTGGAATAGAATTTGGATTTGGAGCACAACACAGGGATCCTTAATAGGGAGGCTCTTTTAGGTAGTCTGGCCTAGAGATGGGCCTGAGAAAGGAAGACAATGAAGTCTGTGGCTTGTTGTGACACCCTGACCCATGTCTACCATCCTTAAACATATCAGGGTCCACTTGTAAATGGGTAATGTCATTAAGGCACACGATTGGAGATGAGAAGTACAGACATAATATAGGGACACATTTTGTTAACTCCGAGGTTCTGTTGGAACATATTCAAATATATACTGATGGAAGATACTTTCCCCTAGGACTGAAGTTAAAGTAAAGCTGTGGTCTAGTCTGTCACACTGTGATATTTTTGAAGATTTAAGATGCTATTAAAATGAATAAAAGTGGTATGAACTGATAGGGGGAAAGATCTCTGTATTCTTAGCATTTAATTTCCTACCCCCTCCTTTTAGCTTCTAATGAGCAAATGTGGTAAAGCTAAAAGAGCAGAGGAGAAGCAAGCTCTAGTATAGGACACAGAGAAGGGACAAGATGGTAAGGGCAGATTTGGTTTCAAGAATGAGGTGGTTTTTTTTTCAGCCACTAGAGGATTTCTTTGTTCAGAAATTAGGGGTATATGCTGGGTATGGTGGTACCTACCTGTAATCCTAGCACTTGTAAGGCTGAGACAGTAGGATCACCACTAATTTGAGGCCAGCCTGGGCTACATAGTAGATTTAACGCCAGCAAGACCCTGTCCCAAAATACAAGACAAAAAAAAAGAAAAAATGAGGTTTACCTCTAAAACGAGTTTATATGGGGTTCCATGGATCCAGGAACTGTGATGAGTATCAAAAATGAAGAGTACCAAACAAACTGTTTTGGCTGGAAAGGGTAGCAAGTCACCAGGCAGTTGACACTAACATTTTCTAGCTTGAGCACCAAGTATCAAACAACTGATACTAAGACAAAGTTTTCACATCAAAATGGAGCAGGTACCAAGTTGAATAAGTTCCAAAACAGCCAAGTACCAAGGTATGACTATATAGTACTTAGCATATAGTAAGGAAACAGATAACTTTTTGGTTTGGTTTGGTTTTTTGAGACAGGGTCTCACTATGCAGTTCAGGCTGACCTTGAACTCACTGTGTAGCCCAGGCTGGCCTCTCAGCGACCCAAGTGCTGGGAGGAAACAGATACATGGATAAATTGAAGATTGTTATTGAAAGCCCAGGAGAAGAGCTACAGTGCCCTAGGGAAAGTCAAAGAACCAAAGGAAGAGCAGTTCTCTATCATCACCCAGTGCAGGTATTTTGAACCGGAGTCCAATGAGACCAGAGACAAGCACATATAAACAGATAGTTACAATGTAATGTGGTAAGTGTTAACAGTTGCACACTGGCACAGAGTAGGCAATCACTTGCCTAGAGAGGTTAAATAGATTTTATAGCGAAGATGACATTTAAGCTATTTAAGGTGATTCCTAAAGGGGTATTTATCAGGACCAAGAAGTAAAAAGAAGACATTTGTAGACAGAAG
>RJWT010053604.1:0-10396 GCA_004365215.1 Cuniculus paca | reverse complement strand
AGTCTCTTTAATATATAGTACTGGAAAAATTGGCTTTTCACATGCCAAAGATTAAAACTAGACCAGTATTTATCACCATGCACTAAACTAAAATCAAAATGGATCAAAGATCTAAATATTAAAATAGAAACACTAAATCTGCTGGAAGAGAGAATAGACAGAACTCTTGAAGACATTGGTGTAATCAAAGACTCTATGAACAGAACCCCAGTTGCACAGGAAATACCACAAAGAACCAACAACTGGAGTCTCATCTTATTAGAAAACTTTTGCACAGCAAAATAAACCACCAACAGAATGAAAAGACAACCCACAGTGTGGGGAAAAAAGAACTTTTGCCCAATGTTTCTCAGACAAAGGACTACTATCTAGAATATATAAAGGACCCCCCAAAAAATCAAACCCCCCAAATTTAAAAATTCAGTCCAAAAATGGACATCTTAGATGAAGAAGTGGAAATGGCAAATATATAAAAAATGTTCAGTATCACTGGCCATTTGCAAGATGCAAATTTAAAAAAAGCTGAGATTCCATCTCCAGAAAGAAGGTCTATTATCAAGAAAGCAACCTGTAACAAATCCTGGCAGTGTTGTGGGGTAAAACAAACCCATCTCCACTGTTTGTGGGAATGTAGACCGGTGCAACCACTGTAGAAATCAATGTGCAGACTCCTCAAAAAACTAAAACTAGAGGTTCCATTCGACTCAGCTATTTCCCTTCTTGGTATCTTCCCAAAAGAATTAAAAACGTCATACCAAGCAATATATGTACACTCATGTTTATAACAGCACAGCTTATATTAGCCAAATCTTAGAATCAGTCCAAGTACCCATCAACTGGTGAATGTATAAAGAAGATGTAGATTTGTTTATACAGTGGAGTGCTACTCAACCATAAAAAAAGATAAGCTTGACACATTTCTAGGTAAATAGATGCACCTTCAGACCATACTCTGTTTAAGTAAAATAAATCAGACCCACCTGTTTAAATACCTCATTGTTTCTCTGGTGTGAGAAATCAAAAGTATTAATAAGGACCAAAATGTATAGTAGATATTGGGAAATGGGAAGAAAATATTCAAATGAAAAGGGGAACAAGAGAGAGGGGAGGGGGAAAGGAAGGAAGGAATAAGAAAAAAATGAATAGAAGGGAAAACAATAGAAAGAAAGTGTTTGTAAATAAGGGGAAGAGGGGTTGAGGAGAAGGGAGGGGAATGGGAAAAAAAGAAGAAGCAAGGTATATCATGTACAGGTACAAATTCCCTATGATGAATGTTATCATTATGTAGATCTAAAAATGTACCATTAAAAAAGTCATATTTTACTTTCTTCCAGATTGGACTATATCCAGTTGGTGAGGTTAATTTTAATGGAACTATTTGTTATAATCAGAAGATTGATGTCTTCTGAAAAAGACTGTTGACATGCCATGTTACTTTGCTTATTAAACCGAAAAGTGATTTTAATCTAATTTTACCACTTCTTTCCTCATCCATGATATCATAGCTATTTAGCTAGTTACTCTAATGCCTAGAATATTCTTGGGCTGCAATAATGATATAAAACAGCTGTTTGCATTTAATTCTCTTTTGCTATTTTATTTCTAGTTAATTATTTTCTTCTTAAGTGATAATTTGTCAGATATTAGGTTTTACGTTTCTGGCTCTTTTTTAAATGAAATTTATAGATTTTTTCTAATTGTAAATGTAATGCATGTTCACTCTAAATGATTTTGGAAATGTAGAAAAGTAATGAAGAAAATTAAAATCATTTATAATCACATTTTATTTATTTAAATAAAGTGGCAAAAATGATTTCAGTGAGGAAGTGGAGAAACTAAGTTTCTCCATACTAGAATGAAAAAATCTAACAATCTAATGTCAAATTGGATAGAGACAATCAAGTACATTTTCTTTCACATCCTTATGGTTATGTTTCTCTTAACAGTTTTCTTGGCCTGTGCTACAAAACTAATTAATATATACTCTGTGACTCTTCTCGTTTTTTTCCACTTTAATTAGGAATTTGCATTTAACCACCTTTTTGGGTAGATATCATCTTAGTGTTTCTCAGCTACTTTCAATCTATGAAGTGTATTTAATTCATAATTCATTTTCTCTCCTGTAAGTATTAAAGAGGTTTCTGTTCCTTCTGTTTTAATTTGCCTTGTATAATAATAATTTTATTGTCCCAAGCTCTCAGCGTTTGTCCTGTCAGCTTTCCAATGTAAGTAATGACTATAATAATTTTAGTAAGTGAAAGGTTTTCTCCTTTGTAGCCACCCCTGAATGCTCAGATGTTGGCTCAGCGTCAGCGGGAGTTGTACAGTCAGCAGCACCGACAGAGGCAGCTAATACAGCAGCAACGAGCCATGCTCATGAGGCAGCAAAGCTTTGGGAACAACCTCCCTCCCTCATCTGGACTGCCAGTTCAAATGGGGAACCCCCGTCTTCCTCAGGGTGCTCCACAGCAATTCCCCTACCCACCAAACTATGGTACGAACCCAGGAACTCCACCTGCTTCTACCAGCCCATTCTCACAACTGGCAGCAAATCCTGAAGCACCCTTGGCCACCCGCAACAGCATGGTGAGCAGAGGCATGGCAGGAAACATGGGAGGACAGTTTGGCACTGGAATCAATCCTCAGATGCAGCAGAATGTCTTCCAGTATCCAGGATCAGGTAGGAGGGGCACAACTGTGTGTTGCTTTCCTAAATAATGCACCCATAGTAATACACAAAAAGGCCTGTGCAGGGCTTGCTTCGTGCACATTTCCACTGAGGCAGTATGCAGCAGAGGAAAGACTTCAGCAGTGGAGCCAGCAGGTCCAGGCCCCAGATTCAACTCTTGCCATTGAATGCTTGAATGGTTTGAGGCTCATCTCTCTTCAGTAGCTGACATGATTAAGTTAGAAGATTTATAAGGACTTGTCTGACATGAAAATGTTTAACATTTTATATGCAAAAGACATTCTCTTATTTTTTTTACTTTCTCTCACAGAGCCCAATGAGACCTAATTAAAGTCATCCCCAGACAATGAGTTTTAGAATATTCAAAATTTGCATAGTTTTTCTCCTTGTGTGATTCTTTTTGATAGTTTACATAAGAATTATTAAGTATAATAAGTCTTACCAAGTATCTCAGACTTTTCATTGGTGTCACAACTTTCAACTGCTTAGGTGACAGCTTCTGCAGTGAACATTCTGATTTCCAAAAGTTTTTGTTTTTTTAATTTTTTGTTCTTTTCTTGGCCCTTGGTTTTTAAATTTCTTTTCTGTCATGTTGAGAATTCAATACATAATGACAACTATAAACATTTGTTTAATCGCACTTTTACATAAAATTAATGACAAGTTGCTGAAAAAAATGAAAATAAGCCTCTTGATTCTAGAAATGAGAGAAAAAAGAAGTAAACTTTAGGACCGCTTAAAAAAGAATTTCAGTGAGAAGCACTACTGCTTGACTTGCCCATACAGTACATCCATCTGTCATAAGTATTCTCTCTGGTACCTAAATTTTTCCCCAGACCAATTTTTATCATTGACAAAAAGTATTTTTCACAAAATAAGAATTTTTTTTTGAGAAAGTCAACATTCAAACTACAGACAAAACTCAGAAAGTAAGTACAGTAAAAAATAGTAGTTTCATGCATTTCCAAACTGAAATGAAATAACAAGGCTATACATTCTTCCATAAATTACTTCAAAGTAATACTGGAAAAAAATTTATTAGGTTTTTGTGAGAGAATGACATTTAAAAATACAATGGTTTTAGCTTCTACTCTAAAGTATAAATTTGCTTTAACATGACCAGGTTTCTGGTTAGACAGCTTCAAGACCAGGTTTTAAGTTGGTACCAATTTAGATTCAGAAAAGTTGTGACCTCTTCAAATCACTTCTTCCAACACACACACACACACACACACCCCAATTTATTGTAGTTTAAGGAAATTCAAATATAGGGTTCTTTGGTATTTATTAGTTTTATGCTTCTATTGCCAGTAAATTTGCCACACAAAAGTTCTAAAACGTGTATGTCCTAACATGTTTCAGGACTTGATAAATTTAAGTCCATAAGTTTAATTTGGCTCCACTGTTTCTGTAAATAAAGTTTTATTGAAACACAGCCATTCTCACTGGTTTATAATGTTCACATACTTACTAGGTTGTCATGGCCAGCTTGACACAACAGAGTAGTAGTTACAGAAACCTTGTGGCCTGCAAAACCAAAACTATTTACTATCAGGCCCTTAGCAGAAACATTTATTGATTCCTGTGTTAATAACAATAAACCAAAGATGGCTACATTAGCTTTGCTTTGCATTTCTCAGCTTATTATTGGCCCAAATTAAATGAAGGGACATGTAGGTAATACAAATAGCAGAGTATGTGTTCTTGTATTTTTGAAAAAAAAACCTTTCTAGACTATGTGCCATGATGAATGAATAAGAACAGAATTAAACATCAAAATTGCTTTATACAAAGGTTTATTGTATTTTTTATTGCATTCTCTACCTCTGAACCAGATTTCTGCTCATTCCAAACAGACTTGCTTGCACTTTCCACCAGACTCCAAACTTGTTATATATCTGTATTTGCCTTTCCCTCCATGTCTCAGTGCTCCAGCTACAACACACTTCCAAAGGTTTATTTTGATTATTATCAAAATAAACATGAGAGAATTTCTTTTTTTAATATTTTACCCACTTCCTGGGTTCCTGGAAGCCCATCTAGTGATCCTTTTATGTCAACCGAATAAACACACTACTCCATGTGTTCTCAGTCATGTACTGCTGGGGCTCCCGGGACAGAGCTCTACAAGCTAATGACTGCATTCTCTACCTCTGAACCAGATTTCGGCTCATTCCAAACAGACTTGCTTGCACTTTCCACCAGACTCCAAACTTGTTATACATCTGTGTTTGCCTTTCCCTCCATGTCTCAGTGCTCCAGCTACCAGCACACTTCCAAAGTTCTAAGAAAGAACATAGACTTTGTTCTCTTTTACTTCTAGGCCTTTAGACTTCCTGTACTCACACTGTAAAATATCTTTCCCTTCTCATTCCTGTTCCTTTCTCCTCTCAGATATATTTCCTCGGGAAATCCTACCCTGATAACCCAGCAGTAAACACTTGCCACCCTCTATTACCACTTGCTAACGTAGCTATTCTTCTTTTAAAATAGCATGAATAAAGAGTGATCATTTCAACTTTGTTTTTTTGTTTCTCCAGTGCTTAACACAATGATCTGTCAGTGAGTAGCTGTTCAGTGTGTCTCTGAAGAAATAAATAGATGGAAGTATGAATTCTAATTCTACTTGCTGCTGTCAAATGGCTTTGATACTCAATATGGTATAGCAGTGAGGGTTAACATAGTCTAAACAAAAAATTGTACTAGAAGGAACTAGATTTCAATTTGTAATAAAAAAACAGTTAACATTTGAATTTTTTTTATATATTACAGTAAAAGAGACAAGATCTCTCTTAAACTACCCCCCCAGCTTCAGACATAATTATCAATTTCTGAAGGAAAGATACTTTACAAAATGAATACAGGAAGTCGATTCAAAACTTAGCCTGAACTACATAATGAGTCCCTGTCTCATAAAACTAAAAAATTAAAAGAATAAAATACCCATAAAACCAAAATCACTCTTTGTCTGAGGTGGAAAAACACACTAGATGAAAAACAATAAAATTTACAGGAAAAAAAATTAATGAACTTGAAGAAATATAACAATGAAAACTATCCAGAGATAGAAAACTATTCAAAGAGAAATAAAACTGAAAAGCAGGCAGTTCACTCCAAATTGATTCTATAATTCAGTATAATCCCCATCAAAATTTTATCTTTTTTTTTTTTTGAGGAGAGTGATAAGCTTATGCTAAAATGGAGTCAGGAATGATGGCACATGCCTGTAATCCCAGCCCTCAGGGAGGCTGAGGCAGGAAGATAGCTGTGGGTTCGAGGCCAGCCTAGAATACACAGTAAGACCCTGTTTCAAAAAACTTAATTAATTAATTAAATGTTTATGGAGGTGCAAAGGACCTTGAATAGCCAAAACAATTTTTCAAAAGAAAAATTGGATAGCTACCTGATTTTAAAAATTATTTTTATTACTCAGGAGGCTGAAGCAGGAGGATTGACAAGAGTTTGAGGCCAGATTGGCTACATTGTGAGTTCAAGGCCATCCTGGACTGTACAGTGTCTCAAACATTTTTTAAAATTTTAAATTAAAAAAATTTTTAATCATTCTGCATTTACAATGGATGAATTTCATGTCATGTATACAATGTTTCAATAAAAGTGTTTAAAAAAGGAAAGCGGAAGGAAGAAGAACACAGAAGACAGGAAATGTAGACAGCAAAACTTCCCATTTTTCATTCTCAAATATGGGTTTTACTTACCTAATTGTTTCCCTTTTTAGGTTACTTTTATTACCTAAATAACATGTATGTTCATACATTTTTACACTTAAAAATTCATGTTAGCAAAAGTGACTGCTAAACAACCTCTAACTTCATCATAATCCCATCTGCCTACTAAGTGACACACATGCCAACACCCTGAGAGTTGACTGTTGATGAAACCAAAAGAACCATAAAAGGATTGAAAAGAAGTGACACCCAGATTCCCAGAAAATATCTGCCCATTCCCAAAAAGACATGAGTATTTCTGCCCTTTATTAACCTATCTCTTCCCCTCATTTCTTTTATCCTGTACGTAAAACCTCCACACCTCAAACAGGTCAAGAAGCTGGTTTGTGAGTTCATCGCTCACTTTCTCCTGTTGGCCTTTGCTGCTCCAAAAAAAGAAAAGAAAAGAAAAAAAATCATAGTCCTTCTAAGCAAGTCAATATCTCAGCAAATGGAAAACATCCTTCCAAACTTGTCTGTTTATCTATCTGTTTATAAAAGATATCCTGGCTTATTTTAAGAGACTTATTTTTCCCCTACTTTGTTGAAGAAGATATTTCTGAATATATTGTGATAAATCCTTGAGTTTATTTTTATACAGGGTTAGTAAGTATACAGTGTATTCACATAAATTCATTTGTGTCAATTTTCAGGAATGGTTCCCCAAAGTGAGGCCAACTTTGCACCATCTCTAAGCCCGGGGAGCTCCATGGTGCCAATGCCAATCCCTCCTCCTCAGAGCTCTCTGCTTCAGCAAACTCCGCCCACATCCGGGTACCAGTCACCAGACATGAAGGCCTGGCAGCAAGGAGCAATAGGAAGCAACAAGTAAGGGGCGATTTTTATATATGTCCATTCCTAATACTTTGCAGCATGTAAGTCTGAATCGATGATTGTTGGCTAGTTCTGTTTGCATAATGGAAAGACCTAAGTTTTATGTTATCAACAAAGAAACATAATTTTTAAATATTTGAACTATTAAGTGATTAAGGCAAATTTATGTATTTATAGTACAGAAAAGTGGTTGAGTGGCCCACAATCTTTTCATACTATTTCCCAGTGCACGTCAAGAATATAATTGACTCCCATCAGTAGCAGAGCTTTCCTGGGACACATGTAGAAAGGGATTAAAGGTCTCTATGAGCTGGTCACTCTAATTTACAATCCTCCTTCCTCAGCAGGAGGGCAGCTTAGTGAGACACTATCTCAAAATAAAAGTGGTGTGATTGTAGCTCATTGGTGCGATTGTAGCTCAGTGGTAGAGTATTTGCCTAGCAGCAAGTGCAAGGCCCTGGGTTCAGTCCTCAGTACCACCAAAACAAAAGTCTTTATAAGAACATTTTTAAATCTTACAAATGTAAACCAAGGCTATTAAAATGTTAGAGTTCAGTAGAGACAGAGTAGTGGGCCCATAGTGTGTTTGAAAGATTTTAAAGTAACAACTAAGATGTTAAAGCTTCTGGGTCATTCTACCCCATTTTGAAAATTTAGATTTTCATGTGGCCTCATCTTACCCAATTTGGTTAGAATTATCACACTGAAGTCTTTTTCTCCTAGATCCTGACTGCTGAACTTTTCACATATCGCTCAAATTTTATAAGGATTTTAATTTGGGTGTGTCTTGGTTCTAATGACAGGGAAACCATTAAATCTGACAACATAATAAGTAAGGCAGCTAAAATTGAAAACATAAGGCCATATTCTCTTAAAGTTCATTGAAAGGTGAGAAAGGAAGTCTTTTTGTTAGAGAATTATGTGGCACTTAGCGAAGATGGTATATAAATTAGGCAGGAATGGAGTAGTAACATACAAGACGAATTCAGTCTCTAGTGTGTTCTTATCCCCACCTCCTGAACTCACTTTTGATGTCCATAATTCTGATTTCTTCCTTACAGCAACTCTCAGCTCCCTGCCAGCTTTCCCTCTGCTACTCTTATAGCTGGCAAGAGCTCCCTAATGAAATCCCACTAAACCCTTGCCCTCTACTTCCACCTAAGTACTTCAGTACAGCTTGGGTGTAGAGTGCTTGCCTAGCACACACAAGGCTCTGAGTTTGATTCCTCAGCCCCATAAAAAGAAAAGACTGGATTGAAAAAACAGTCTTGCCTCCAGGCCTCACTAACCTGTTTCTCTGCTCCCCTCTAGAGTTCAGTTCTTTAAAAGACTATACTGTGTCTCCCTCCACTCCTCCCACTCCTTGTCGAACCAGTCAAGCATTCATCCGTAACACTGTACCAAGAGTGTTCTTGTCAGGGTGGTTAATGTCCTCTACAATGTCAAGGCAACGTTTGTCAATAGCATCTACTATGTTTGAGCATTTATCATTTCTTTTTTATTTCTTAATTTTTTTGTAATGATAGGAATCAAATCAGGACTCGCACATACTATGCAGGTGCCCTGCTGCTGAGCTATATCTCCTCCCCCATTTATCTTTGTTGGGGCAGAGGTATTGAACCCAAGGCCTTCACACTGAGTTAGAGATCTTTTTTATTTTTTATTTTGAGACAGGGTCTCACTAGATTACTAAGTTGCCCAGGCTGGGCTTGAACTTGGAGTCCTCCTGCATCAGCCTCCCGGAGTAGGATTATAGGCACAAAGTATTTTACCTAGCTTCATTTATCATTTCTTGAAGCTCTTTCTTCATCTGGTTTCTGGAACAACTTTCTGTCTTGAAAGTTCACCCTAAGCTGGGCATGGTGGCTCATGCCTATAATCCCAGCACTCGGGAGGCTGAGACAGGAGGGGAGGCTAGACAGGAGGATCATTGCGAGTTCAAGACCAGACAGCTACAAAGTGAGCTCAAGGCCTGCCTGAACAGCATAGTGAGACCCTGTTTCAAAAAGACAAGGGCTGGGGATTCAGCTCAGTGGCCTAAGCGCCTGCCTGGCAAGTGCGAGGTCATGAGTTCAATCCCTGGTGCCACAAAAAAAAAAAACTTCACCCTACCTCTGAGTCTTTTTTGCTGGAGACTACCATTTGCTAGAGACATTTTCTTGACCTGCAGAGTTCATTCTAGGACCTGTTTCCCATATCAACTCATTCTCATGGTCACATCATCCAGTCTTAACCATAGTAAATGTCTGTCTCTATGCTTATTACCTCCAAAATTAAATTTGCAGCCCAGCCAAATCCCAGATACCATACTGTGCCAGCTACCTAACTGACATCTCCACTTACGAAGTTTAAAGACTTCAGCCCAGAGACTTAGCAGCATAAGCGCCTACTAGCCAAGCACAAGGTCGCCAGTTCAATCCCTGGTACCAAAAAAAAAAAAAAAAAAGTTTAAAGACCTCTCAAATTTAGCCCAAAATTTGTCCTAAAACCTGCTCCTCTCTTGCTTTTCCATCTCCATAACAACTCCATTCTAATTGTTCAAAAGAAAAACGTTTTTCTTTCTCTCACGTCTCACATCAAATACATTCCCAAATCACGTCACCTTAGCATTGCTCCTTCTTCCCCATTCTATTTAACACGCTGTAACGCAAGCCTCCACTGCTTCTTCCCTGTCTCCCTGCTTCCACTCTTCCTCCAGCGTGGTTTAGTCTCTGCATTGAGCCAGAGGTGCTCCGAAAACAAGGCAGTATGTCAGCTCTACACTCACAACTCTCCAGTAGTCCCCCAACTCACTCAAAATACAAGATAGGGTCCCTGAAGCCTTCTTGCTCCTGGGTACGTCTGACCTCGCACATTCTTACCACTCATTCAGCCACGTTGGCTTCTGTTTATTCTTCTGTTCCTCATATGTGCCAAGTCCATTGCAAATGCAATACCTTTGCATTCTTCAGTCCCTCTGCTGGAATGTTCTTCCTTAGTGACCTCATCGTTTGTTGTCTCACGCTTGAAGTCTCTCCTTGAATTTCACCTTGTTTGACATAGACATTAAATGTTACCTTAATCAAGCTGGGTGTGGTGGCACACACCTGTATTTTCAGCACTTGGAAGGCTGAGGCAGGAGGATCACCATGAATTTGAGGCAACCCTG
>RJWT010053603.1:0-10400 GCA_004365215.1 Cuniculus paca | reverse complement strand
ACACCATGGAAGAAGAGATCTGAGAAATGTGATTTTCCTGAGATTTGTTGGATGCAGACTGCATGTCTTAGCCTGTCTGTGCTGCTGTAACAAAATATCAGGCATAAGACAATAACTCAAATATACTTCTCATATGGAAATTGTGGAAGCTGGACAGTCCACGACCAAGGTGCCAGCAGCTTTGGTGTCTGGTGAAAGCCTGGTCCTCCAAATCCTTTCTTTTATTAGGGCCCTAATCCAATTCATGAGAGTTTTACCTTATGATTTAATCATTTCCTTATGGCCCCAACTCACAACATTGTGACACTGATAATTAAGTTTCAACCTTAGCAGTCTGTAAAGCAGATTTTTAAAAAAACTGGTTATAATTTTTTCTCATTTTTTAAATTGTGCACATTTAGGGAATACAATGTGGTAATGTGATACAAGTAGACAGTGTATGATGATCAATTCTGGTACTTGTCATTTCCGTCTTCTTAATGTTTATCTTTTCTTTGTATTGGGAATCTTTTGATATAGGGATGATATGGGACTGCCAAGTAATCCAAATAATATAAAGAAATAATATAAAGAAAATATTATAATTCCCCACCTGCTACATGCCAATACACCAAGTTCGTGTTCCCCAAAATCAAAGAATGAATTCTAGCAACAATGGAGGTTAAGAGTAGGAAATATTTCTTGAGGGAAACATAGCTTCTGTCTAGGAGAGGCAGAAAGGGACCTGAGAAGTAGGTTGCTGAGAAGCCCACTTCTCAGGGGGAGCTTTATGGAGTAAAATCACAAGATGGTATAAGGTGGGGGCAAAACTATGATTATCTAATAAGATTACAAATATAGTTGCTTAGATAATATTGATCCAATGAGAAATCACAAGGTGGGTATGAGGTGGGACAAAACTACGGCCAACCAATTAGAGTACAAGTATAGTCACTTAGGTAACTGATTAAATGGGGGAAGAAAATCACGCAACAGGTACACATGGGATGAACAAGGACTTTTCTGGAAGGGGTGGGTTAAGGAGGTTTTGGTCCTGCACCCAAGGCGATTGACACCTATTCAGAAAATGAATCACTGCTGTTCACCCTTAGGGGAAGTGTATGGATATAGTCATTCCTCTTTGTCCTAAGGTCTGGCCTTCAGTGAATGTGCCTCCAGTCGCAGTTGTCTTCTCCACTGACCTTTTGAGAGGCCAGCTCTGTCTGGCTGCTTATAATATTTCTAAATAGCTTAGCTATCTATAATAATTTGAACTCCTTTCTGTAATTCTTTATAAAAATGCAATAAGTTATTGTAAACTGCAGTCACCCTACTGTGCTGTCGAGTACACTACCAGAATGTATTCCTTTTAGCTAACTGTATTTTGGTACCCATTATCTGGTGGATTTTTTTTCTTCCTGTGAAACTTTCAGCTAATGTGTGGCAAGCTTGCTTCCCACTTGGAATGTTGAAGTTAGTCAGTTAGGCTGTATAATAAATGAATCTGCTCCAGGTTTCTGCATTAGAATTGTCTCCAGTTAGACTGTATATAAATGAGTTGGTTCCAAGTTTTTCAGTTGAAATCGTCTCCTAAAGAGTGGCTTTTACACCTTATCTTTGACAAAGCGGCCAAACATGTTCACTGGGAGGAAGCTGGGAAATCTGGCTCTCTACATGCTGAAGACTAAAACTAGACCCATGTCTATCACCATGCACTAAACTAAAATCAAAATGAATCAGAGATCTAAACACTAAAACAGAAACAGCAAATCTACTGGAAGAGAAAGTAGGTAGAAATCTTGAAGATGTCGATGTAGGCAGAGTTCATGAACAAAACCCAGACCACACAGGAAAAATTACAAAGAATCAACAACTGGGATCTCACCCTAATTACAAAGCTTTTGCACATTAAAAGAAATCACCAATAGAGTGAAAAGACAGCCCTCCACAGACTGGGAAACACTTTAGTCAATTGTCTCTCACACAAAGGACTTCTATCTAGAATGTATAAAGATTTAAAAAAATCAGATCGCCCAAATTCAAAGACCCAATGCAAAAATGGGCATCTGAGATGAATACACACTTCTCAGATGGAGAAATACAAAATAGCAAAAACATGTATGAAAAAATGTTCAACATCACAGGTCATTTGAGAGACGCAAATTAAAACAACACTGAGATTCCATCTCACCCCAGAAAGAATGCCTAACATCAAGAAATCAACCAATAACAAATTCTGGAGGTGACGTGGGGAAAAATGAACCTTTCTCTACTGTTGGTGGTTGGTGGCAACAATTGTGGATATCAGTATAGAGATTCCTCAAAAAACTAGGATTAGAGGATCCATTTGATCCAATTATTCCTCTTCTGGGTATTTACTCAGAAGAATTGAAAACTTCATACGATAGCAATCTATGTGCACCCATGTTTATAGCAGCACAATTTGTAATTAACTAAATCCTGGAAGCAACCCAAATGCCCATCAACAGGAATAGATAAAAAAAGACGTGGTTTTTTTTTCTGTAAGTCTTTTGGCAGGGCGGGGAGTGGTACTGGAGATCAAACTCATGACCTCTCACTTGCCAGGCAGGCACTTGTGCCACTAAGCTAAACCCCCAGCCCAAAAGATGTGGTATTTTTATACAATGGAGTACTACTCAGCCACAAAGAAGGATAAACTTGAAACTTTTATAGGTAAATGGATGCAACTAGAGACCATACTCATAAATGAAATAAATCAGGCACATGTGTAAACAACGTATTGTCTTTCTGGTGTGAGAAACTGAAAAAGTAAAGGTCTAAAATGTACAATAGATATTGTGAAATGGGAAGAAAATGTTCAAAAGGAAAAAGGAAGTAGGATGAGGGAAAGGGAAAATGAGGAAAGGAAAAGAGAGAAAAATGCAAGTTAGTTATACTCTTAGTGTCTCTTAGTTCCTAGAAAAGGAAGATTTGTGCTTATATTTGGAGATTTTATGTGCCCATATCTTATACTCTGAGTAACTACTCGAAATATAATAATATACAGTGTATTAACCATTGTTATTCTCCTATCATCTTGTTATGAAAGTATGTTTTACCTTTTTTCCATAAAATAAAAAAAAGTGACTTTTAGATGTGAGACTTTCACCATATAATATTAAGCATAGTATCTATGGCACAGTGCTTGGAAAAAAATCCATTATGCACATTTAAAATTCCATTTTAATTCTATGAGAGTAAAATATGTGTCATGCAAAGAGATAACACACTTACTCTGGTATCCAAAGCAAGAATTGTCTCCCTCCTATAAATGATTATTGTATTGTATCTGGCTCCTGCCCTTATCTTTTGTCACAAGGAGTCGCTGAATTAGAAGGTGGAAGAGGTGATTAATGCGAAGTCATCAAGTCCTCTTCTGTACTCTTAATAGACCAATTTGAGTGGTGGAGTCTGAATCCTCTGCACAGAGTTCCCAGAGGCATTCCTGGGGATCTGTAAGCAGGCAGGAGGTTTGCATATTTCAGGGGGAATTCTGCACTGCCAATCAATCCAAGTACTCAGCCCACAGCTCAGGCTGAACAATTTTAACATTCTGACTTCTCCAGAAAATGTAGTCCTCCCCACCCAAGAGTTTTCAATAATATCTGTATGGAATATTTTGTTGGATACCCATGATTTACAAAAGATCCAGTAATCTCGGTGAGAGATTTTTTTGACAGGAAGGAGGGAGGGAAAGGGTTCATGGGACTCTTTCCTTAGCATGAGAAGGTGGCTAACAATAAAATATCAGCTGTTGTTTGACAATAAACAGAGACACACCACGAAACCACAACTGTTCCTTTCCAACTGTATTAATAGTAAAATCTGGTAAACAAGAAAGATTAGTACAAGAATGTTCCCACCAAATAGATTCAGTTTTTCTAAGAAAATGTTCATCCCTACTCACTACCGGCTTCACATTTTAAAAAGTGACTCTCACAGTATCCCTGATTATTTTCAGAGTTTTAAAGAGGTTAAGGGATGTTAAAGTGCAGTGACTATTCCTCGTTTCTCTTTTTTCTGTTAGTCTTCCTTTTCATTTCTCTTTTCTCATTCAAATACTTAAAAGAATATTAAAGATCTATTCTTAGTTAAATAAAACATCAAAATAAATCTAAAGACTCTTTATGTGGCCTTCTCTACTCTTTTATCTCTAATTTAAACTACATTATTCCTCGGTTTCATGCATGTGTTCCACTTACTGTGTTTGTATAAATTCATAGATGACATACAGTATAGCCTTTTTTTGTTTGTTTTTTGGTGGTGTGGGGGGTTGAATCCAGGGCCTCACATATGACAGACAAAGCACTGTTTTTTTTGTGTTTTTTTTTGGCAGCACCGGGGATCAAACTCACAACCTCGCACTTACCAGGCAGGCACTTAGGCTGTTCTATTGCTGACCTATATCCTCAATCCCTGATTCTGCATATTTTAAATTTTAAATGAATGATAACCACCAATAGTTTATGTCTTCTTTAGAAATTTCTATGAAAATGCAAACATACATATTTTACATAATTTAGTATATATATTTTATACACTTTATCATATTATATAGTTTGCTATTAGTATTTTTCACTTACTATATCTTAGGTATCTTTTACATTCATCCATACAGATCTACCTCTTTTTTTTTAATATGTTAAATTTACCTTATTGTCTTTATTTACTTATTTATTTTATAGTACTGAGGAATCAAACCCCTGGGTGCCCTACCACTGAGCTAATTCCTAGACTACTGCAAGTTTGAGCCCAGCCTGGGCTACATAGTGAGTTCAAGAACAGCCTGAACTGCATGTTGAGATCCTGTCTCAAAAAAAAAAAAAAAGAAAAGAAAAGAATATTTTCTTCTTACACTTTCATGATTTCATTTTGTCATACTTACATTTTTGACTCATCTGCAATTAATTTTCTTGTGAGAAATAAGGTAAAAATCTAACTTTCAAAAAAGTTTCCAACTGACTGAGTCTAGACACCGTTTATTAACTGAGTTATCTTTCTTGCCTTGATTAGAAATGCTGCTTTTACAATTTCTATTTTATCCTTTTATTCAGTTCCAATTACTTTCTTGTGAATCATCTGGTAAGATGACAAAGTCTTAAATCTCTGTGGTTTAGTAATACAGTTTAATGTTTAATAAAGGTAGCTTCTTCCGATTTGTATTTTTAGAGAATAGCTGAAACTTTCAGATAGTGGTAGTTTAAAAGACAATTGACTCACTGGAGTCAGTACTAGCTGGACTTGATATACTATCAATTAAAATGCTATAAAAAGTATCCAGAGGCATGCTGGGAATACAAAGGGTGGAACAATTTGTTCCATCTGGGAGAGGAAAATGCTAGAGGAAGTTCCTAGGGAGGATTTCTGGCCTTTGAATGATTTCTTTAAAGTCCAGAAACCTACACATTTTTGTTTGGACAAGGTAGGTGAGAAGTTTGCATGTAAAAGCACAGACTTCCTCTCCTCAAGAGCCAGATGGTTTGCAAGGCTGCCAGGCGATAATAAGGCACTGCTGGGGTCAGAACTCTGAATCTCCTCTCCTCATTGCTTAAGTTACAAAATTGCAGAATGAGATTCTTTCTGCTGTTCCTCCCTACTCTGCCCTGGGTCCTCATTACTCAAAGATTTCTTGAACACTTGCAGAATTAATCCAGGGCATTACTAATAAATCTGCCTCACAAAATTGAAGAAACCCAGATCCTAAAATGATTCAAATGGGCAGCAAAAAATTATCTCATAGGAATGTTGTACAGAGCTTGGAGACCAGATCAGAAGACACTGGAGTTTGGTCCACTTTTCAATAAATTTCGCAGTTCAATGAAGTGCCTGGGTGGAGTCACTTTTCAGTCTCTCAAAATGAGCAGTTTTGAGTGCCCACAGTGTTCTGTGGTCAGTTGCACTGCTTGTGAGAGAGTTTCTGGCTTGGCTGAGATTTCAGCCTATGAGGTCCAGAGGACATGGCTCGGGGGCTTCTCCAAGCACACCTCCTCATCACCTCTTGACAGCACCAACATTCTTTGGTTCAGGCAGGAAATGAGGTTTTTGTGACACGCAAGACTGCCAAGGGCTCTAGCAGGACCATGTGTTGATCAGCCAGAATGAACTGTACCCCTCTTCCCTGCTCACATGCAGTGTCTTCGCTGCTCCTTCTTGAAGATGGACACAGTCCTCTTTCTGTTTGCGGCATAAGCTGTCAATAAATGCCATATGGCAGCAGTCATAATAATCCAGGGTTGCCTCAAGAAACAAGCAGACGCTTGAGTAAAACCAGCATCACACACTCTAAACAACTGCCACATCTCAGACACTTCAGAGCGAGTTTGCTATTTGGTAGCCAATGACCTTTCAGTGTGAGCTGGCTCCTCAGACGTACTGGAGGAGAACCAGCTGCTTTCCCAGAGTCCACTGGGGTGGCTCTGGACAACTGTGTTTGCCCAACTGTTTGATGTCACCTCTCTATTTAGTCCATGGGCATATCTGAGAATAGAAAAACAAATCAGTGACAAATTTTAAATGTAAACATGATATGGCAATGAAACGGCTCATTGGCTTAGACTGCTCCATAGTCTCCAGGCTGAGGCAGGAAGGGGAAGCTACTTTAGATGTGGGATGTCTGTTTCTAACTCAAGGCCTTCAGGGGTCTGGATGAGTTTATCAGGTATGCCCCTCAGGGCAAGCCTTGTTCTTTTGGAGCATGTGTGTCTGGGGCGACAAGGCTGGAAGGCTGGTTATGAGAGAGCAATGGGTACCAGAATGGTTCAGTGGAGGGATAAATGATCTCAGATGTTATCCTTTAACATGGCAAAGTGGTGTAGTGATAAGCAGCCCTCAGCACATCTGAAGAGCAACTTCCTAATTCTGGTCCTGTGTTGGCCAAGAAACTTTGTCTCAAGGCTCAGTTCATCTTAGTTTGCCCATTCATGCACTAGGAGGATGGCTTTATTACATTGTTCCTGGGCTCTTTTTCTAGCTGTGGACTCTAAGAGCCTTGATAACTTTTACAAAGTTAAAGACCAAAAACTTCCCAGGAAAGCCTGACTTCATGTATATGTAGGGTTTATCAGATTTTGAAACATTGCCTGTGAAATTTATACAAAATTTGCCACTCCCTAAGTCCCCATATTCCTTACTGAGGACTTTTTGTATCTCAGAGAAGTTCGGAGAGATGGTACAGTTTCATGACTCTACTCACAGGAGCAGAGGGAGTTTGACACACTTTGAAATACTTACCTAAACTTTTAGAGTTTGAGTGTAGCCCTTATTTCTTCCTCCAGGACTCTTGGAGGAGGAGGCGCTGAGCAGTGAGGAGGTGCAGGGAGGTGCTCTAAATAAGGAGGTGTCAACAGGGCACAGAGGCACCCTGCATCCAGGCAGTGCCCTGCCGAGCCTGTGCAGAACACGGCAGGTGAAAGCAGACAGTAGGTTCAGCTGTGAGGGAATCTTGAGTTCTGGCCTCTACCCCATATCTGTTCTCTTCTTCCGTAGTAACCCAACGCTGAATTTCAGCTGAGCTTTTTGATGCTCAAAATTAAAGGAAATATTTTTCTAACCTCTTTTACAATTAAGTGTGGGCATGTAACTGATTTCTAGCCAATGAAATAGAGGTGAGCACTGATTTAGAGGTCTCTGGGGAGGGGCTTGTCCATTTCCCCCTTCCTTTCCAGTCCCTTTGAATGCAGATGGGAATTGTGTTAGCCAACTTTCCATTACTGTAACAATTGCCTGAGACAAATAGACTTACAGAAAGAAAGGATTTATTTTGGTTCACAGTCTTGGAGGTTGTAGTCCACAGCTGAGTAGCAGCACATCATGGCAGGAGTGTGTGACTGAGCAAAGCTGTTCCTCTCATGGCTGAGAAGCAAAAGAAAGGAAGAGGAAGTGTCCAGGGTCCCACTGTTCCTTCAAGGTCCTGCCCTTCATGACTGGAAGACGTCCCGCTAGGTCCCATCCACTACCTTCTAATAGCATTTATGGGCTGGGGCCATGGGCCTTTGGAGAATGTTCCAGACCCAAACTATGGCAGGGTGGCTGGAGTTCCAGCAGCCTTCTTGGGCTAGGAGGTGATTTGAGAATGGACACTACTTGTGGAAATTCACGAGAAGAAAAGTAGGAGCCTATGTCATTAGTAATGTTTAGAACTAACTGGAGACTGCTTATCTCCAGATTTGTTTTATATGAGACAGAATTTTAAGGCATAGCTATATGTATCCTACCTGAAGATAAACTAGATTATTGTAGGCCTAAAATTCCAGGATAAAATGTTTGGGTTAGTTCTGCAGAGACAAGGAAACTGCAAAATTTGAATATTTCAATTATAATTTGGGCATCTACTATGCTATGAAAGATGCTGGAAGGACGTTGAACTAATTTTCCGAAGACCTCAATACAGAGTATTAAGTTAAATTAAATGACATGTGCAAGTTTCCACTACATAGTGAGACATCTATTTTACTTTGGCATGTCACATATCATTAGAAAAAAACAGCCTTGATTTTGTATTCCCTGCCCAAGAATATCTAGAGTATGTCAAATTCATGAGTGTGGCTGAGGGAGGGAGCTGGGGATTTTAGGATATCTAGTACTCACTTAAAAATAAACTGAGAGCAAATAGAACTCCCCTCACTTTCCCCCACACTCATACCCCAAACTTGACTCACAGGGGAGGGGTCACTACATGAAGCTTTTTCTTTTTTTTTTTTTTAAACATTTTATTGGTACGTTTTAGGTATACATAATGATCACATTCATCATAGGGAATTTGTACCTGTACATGTTAGATTTTGTGAAGCTGATTTTCTTATAAGGTCTAATGTGACGCCATCAAGTATACTTTTAGTGGCCAAGGTAGGGAATGTCACCTGTCCCAGGAAGGAGTTTAGGCTCACGGTTAACCCTGCATGTGAATGACAATGCCCAGCAAGGAAAGCCCTGAAACTGCAGAATGTCTGGGCTGCTCCAATGTTAAAAACAGGACACATCCAGAGTGGAGACTTCTCTATATTCCTAAGTACTGTTTTTCCAGGAGTAAGTTCTAGATCATGAAAATGATACAAATGATTTTAATAATCATGATGATACCTAACCTTTTTTACTATTTGACATGCATCAGGAATTGTGAAAAGTGTATTATATGCATTATATAATTTAATACTAACAGTAATTCTTTATAGTAGGTGATATTCTAATCTACATATTTCACATGAGGACATTGAAGATCAGAGAAGCTAAGAAATTTTCTGAAGCTCACACAGCAGGCTCACAATAGCAATGGCAAATATTTCCCCATTCCTTGAAGAAGGTTAGTAAGTCCTCTACCTTTCAGACAGGTGCAAACTGAATTGAAGTGCTGAACAGAAAGTTTTAGACAAGAGAAGGATTTATCTGGCTATTTCAGAAAGCAAGACATCCATTTTAACTGCTTGATTTTGAGGACATTTTGACATAATGTTCTCCAAGAGTACTATAGGGAGAGGGATAAAATAGGAGAAATATATGTAAGTTATCTTCGAAAAGCAAATGTAAATTTCCTTTACACAGGACTGACATCTTTCTTAAACATTCAAAGTGAGTAAATTTGGGATGTGGAGATAAGAATTGAACTCAGGAGCCATTACTCAGAGTGGCATTAAGAAATGATGATTCAGCAGAATGAGTCAACACAAGACAACAGGAAGAGAGCAATGGGATGTCCCAGAGTCTTTAAGGTAGAAGGAGCACCGAGGGGGCTAAGGTGCCCCCAGCATTCCCAGTGAAAGGCTGAGTAATCATCTTCCCACTCTCTGGGCTACAGCAATTACTGCCTCACCAAGCAGGTCGCTCCTTCATCAAACATCTCTCCCGCTCTTCATCTCTCCCTCTCCACGACTTCCTTGGCCTCCTTTGAACTCCTCCTGCTCTTTGGGAGCGGCTCTGCCCTCCACACAACTGCAACACATACCCCTGCTTTCCAGTTTCAACTTCAAAGAGGCCAAAAAGTAAATAAATCACCCTGCTTCCTGCCCCCTGCCATGTACTGGGGGAAGGAAACAGACCAAGTCAGAAAAGTACTCAAGGACCAGTTGCTTACTTCTGGTGTGGGGCATGCAAATCTATGCCTACGTTGCTAAACACTAGCTAAGAGCTTTCATGTTTAAGGCCATTTTGCTGGTGGTTTCTATCTGGGCGCATCCAGCTTCTCTGTCTACTGCCCATGAGTCTGTGCATGAGGGAGGGTGAGGATGCACAGGAAGGCGAGTGCCTTTGGGCTCCTGTCTGTCCATGGAGCTCTCAGAGGATGGACCCGCCCCATCCCCACTCATTCTTCAGTGCCCAGAACAGGTTTCCAAACTCTGAGTCACAGGTAGGGCTCCTGCCCCAAAGCTGATGTGGGGCAGCTGAGCGGCTCATTAAGAATCAGAGAC
>RJWT010053602.1:0-10401 GCA_004365215.1 Cuniculus paca | reverse complement strand
AATGGGACTGTCTATCTTGTGCCTTTGCATGTTGGAAGTGTTTAACTTTGTTTTTATATGTATAGGGGCTTGGAGCTAAGAGTTTGCCTTACATCTTGGAGGAGATTTGGGACTTAAACTTTTCAGCAATGCTGAAACTGTTAGGATTTTGGCAACTCTTGCAGATGGACTAAATGCCTTTTGCATAGAGGGATGTACATGAGTCTTTGCCAGGCCAAGGACAAAATGTTGTGTTTCTAATGCAATGTAATGTTGATAGACTTAATGCTGGTTCTTAAGGATTGTTAAGCTGTGTTATAATATTCAAGTTACAAAATAGTAAAAAATTAGCATGTCTTGGTATCTGGAGGTTGGTTTTAAAAAATATGGTTGCCAAGTTGACAAGGGGTGGACTGTTATGGTTGATACACTGTGTCAACTTGAGAAGTTTAGAAGTTTAACTGAGAGACTCAGCAGGGAACCAGGGTTCTTACTTTGTAAATATCCTCATCCTGTGCAAAGGAGGGCAAGGAAATTTTGTGAGTGCTACACCTGCCCTGAAAGGGGGCAGGGGTGGTGAGCTGTGTACAACATAAGGGAGAAGAGGTTTGTTTTCCCCTTTTTCTCTCTTTTGCATTAGTATTGCCCTTGTGCCATGCCACCCTGCCTTGGAACCAGCTGATTATGGACTAAAATCTCCCAAAACTGTAAGCTAAATAAACCTTTCCTTGCTTCACTTTGGGTGTCTGATGTCTTGTCCCAGCAATAAGAAAAAAGTAACAAAGAAAGGAGGTGGACTATATGTTAATTCTGTATCCAGTAAATATTAGATGCTGTAGGTGTTAATTGCTATTTTTATGATATCAATAAAAATCAGTCTATTTCTTAATTTGGATGGTGTCATATAAACCACAAAAGAAAAAAAAAAAACCCTCATCCGCCATGAAAACTTGCCAAGTGCAAGCAATGTGCTTGCATATGTGCCAATACGAACAGAGGCACAGAATCATCAGACCAATGCCGCAGTACATAACCTAAAGTTGAGCAGCAGAGCAAATGGGGATATTTATGTCTATGATGAGATTTAGAACATAGAAAACCCAGAGGACATAGAGTGTGTTATAGAGTCCCAAATTTTGCATTTTAACCACGCAGACACCCAATAGCTCTTCATTTTGTCTATGTCTCGTTTTCATGAGTGGCTCTCCTGTTGGGTGATTGAACTATGTTCTATGTCCCTCTGTGGGATTCCTGTGAAAATCTGACTCTATTAAGTCAGCTCAGCTTCCATTCCCCAAGGTCAGCCGTTCATGATCATTTTACTTCCGAAAGGGAAGAGAAAATCAGAATCCATCTCCATGATCCTGGCTGCCGCGCTCCTTCAGGCTTCCAAGTTGGTTTGATACCCAGCTGCTGTGAACGTTTCCTTGCTGAAGAACTGTCATCGTTGTTGTAGTGACCATTGTCAGTCACGCATACCCCAGGCCCCCACTGACACCAAGTGCCCTGGGGAGAATAATGGATTCGGACATCGCCCTTGGGAATTTGAGCACTTCATGCAATTCCCCAGTTCCATCTCTAGCTGCTTGTTTTTTTTTTTTAATGATCACAAATGAGTTCTTTGAAAAACTAATAAAACAGAATTAATGTTTCCTTACATTTACCAATTTCACATATATTCATTTTTATCATTTTTGCCAACTCTTTCATGTTTGATGACACTTCAGTGTTTTTTTTTGTTTGTTTGTTTGTTTGTTTGTTTGTTTTTTGTGGCACCAGGGATCAAACTCATAACCTTGCACTTGCCAGGCAGGCGCTTATGCCACTGAGCTAAATCCCTGGCCTTTCAGTGTCTTTTTGGGGAACACAGATTTTACCCATTTCTCCCTCTCTCTCTCTCTCTCTCTCTCTCTCTCTCTCTCTCTCTCTCTCTCTCTCTCTCTCTGAGACAGGGTCTCCCTATGTAGCTCAGGTTAGCTTTGAATTCATTACATTAGCCTAAGCTGACCTGGTGATCCTCCTGCCTCAGCCTCCTGAGTGCTGGGATTACTGGCATACACCACCATGCTCAGTTTTTACCCATTTTTCTATCCTCCCCTCACCACACTGAGATCACAGATGGCCTGGTACATGTTGCACAAGTGCTGACCACTGAGCTGCATCCACATACCCTCTGCTCAGCTTTTAAAGCAGTTCTCTCATTGCTCTCCAGCATCTCTTCATAGATCCTGGTTGGTAAATTCGTGACTATCACATATATTACAGATGTTTTCTTATAGACTATCATTTAACATCTGTGTGGTTTGCTTTGTTTTGTTTTGTTTTTCTGTCTGACACAGGGTTTCACTGTACAGTTCAGGCTGGCCCTGAACTCACTTTGTAACCCAGGCTAGCACTGAACACACTCTAGCTGCTTCTTTGCCAAGGTAAACATTTTGGTATCTCAAAAACAAAAAAAGAAAGTATCAGGCATGAATAATGTCAGGATCATTCCGTGGGTTTCAAAGTCTCACTGGTCTCTCCCTACCAGTTATTATAGGTCAGATAATTTAGCGGGACATCTGGTGTTCGGGACAGACTGCCAAAGAAGATGAATCTGGGTTTCGAAGTTTTTTCCCTGGGAAAACATCTGTAATATGTAAAAAACATAAGTGAGTGTCCAGTACTTTATTTAGATCATTCTGCAGTATAAGCACATCATGAGCCTTCAGAATGCCCCAGAAAAGTTATGTCTCAGCCAGGAGCGTGGCCCAGCATCCAGAAGGCTGGTCCAGGGACGTGCAGGCGAAGCGCCCGCTCTGCGCCTGGCCCCGGGAAGTGTTCGAAGTGTGCGCGCCACCGTGGTAATTTGCACAGTGCTCCCTTCTGTCTTCAGCACTGTCCTGCCCAGGAAAGCTGTCCAGAGACCAAAGGACAGGCAAAAACTATCACCTTGCGTTTTCACTGCATAGCATTGGAACTGCTAGTGAAGGATCCGAGTGAGAGAACAGAAGGTCCCAAAGAAACATTCTTCCTGCATTTTTCCTTCTCCTTTCCTCACTTCACAAATTCTGACATGCTGATGAGCTCGTCCTGTCTCACAAGTGTGAATCCATTCCTTCCCCTAAAAGCCTCTACATATTGCAGCATAGGATCTAGCCCTAAGGGACAGCAAGATGTCAGGCTCACACAACGAGGGCCAGCGCTTTCTGGGTAGAGTCCTTTGACCAATTTAGAGCTTGCTGCAAACTTGCACTGTACTTCTGGATCACACTAGTTCTCATTCAATTCATCTGACAATATTTGTGAATATTTGTGGGTCTACCTACCTGAGTCTGTTCTCTTTCTCTAGAACTGAATACTATAGACTGAGTAATTTATAAAGAAATGAAATTAATGTCTTCCAATTCTGGAGCCTGGGAAGTCCACGTTCAAGGGCTGCACCTGGTAAGGGTCTTCCTGCTGATGGAAACTCTTGACAGGGTCCCAAGGCAGAGCATCCCCGGGTGAGAAGGGTGCATCGGAGAGACAGAGACAAGCTGGTTATTGTAACCAACGCCCTGTGAGCGCGTTGTTCACGGAGGCAGGGTTCTCCTGACCTGACCGCCTCTGACAGGTCGCGCCTGGTCCCACTTACTATCTCTCAGTGGAGCCTGAACTTCAACCTGGAGTTTAATAGCGACCTGAACCACAGCTCTACCATACGCAGGGCTTGTTCTGGACACCAGAACAGACTTTTACAATGGGCCTTCAGGACTGAAAGAAAACAATCTCAGTTCTAGAAAACCACCAAAGGGCATTGGAGAGGTGGCTCCTAGCAAGTGCGTGGCCCTGAGTTTCATCCTCGACACTAACAGAAATAAAGAAAAGAAAAAATAAAAAGCATAAAAGGCATCTGACAAAAGCATCATCAAAAGTTAGAGACGTTATGAATCTGTTTCTGACCCCGGCCTCAGTTGATCTCTGGTCAAAACACTGAAGAGCAACCTGTTCTTTCTTTCCTGAATGTCAGACTGAGCTCTCTCACCAGAGGCAGGAGGAGCGATGCATGGAGCCACCTGGTCCATTTTCACCTATGCTTGCTGGCTCTCAGGGAAGTGTGCTGAGCGTCCCGGTTACACAGAGGAAGGGAGTACGGGAGAGCCCGGAAGCAGAGGCGCCGTTCCTTACTGCGTAACAAAAATCTGCGCGCGAGTCACTCAGTGCAGCGGTGTTCTCCTCCGAAGCTTGTTGTTTCAAAATGATTGTTCTTCCTGTCACCATTTTCCTAAGGAGAAGTAGTAATATTCTCTGTGTGGTTTGAGAACCAGTGAAAATGGGATCACTTAGCCCAAAATAAAATATCACCAGTTTGTATCTCCATTTAGCAACACTCGCTTGAAAACTGTAAACAGATGGGCAAATGTCATGTCATTTATCTTCCAGCCAGGGCTGTGGCAAGTATAATCATTCCTATTTTGTCCCTGTAAAGAGCGGGACATTGACAGATTAACTGGTGTGCTCACAGAGCCCCGGAGCCCTGCTTCTAAAGCAGAAAACCAAACTGCTTCTCTCCTACATCCTGGACCATTCGACAAGAGAGCCATTTTAAGATGTGATGAAAAGCGTGTGGCGGCATCATAATCATTCAACATTAATCCTTGGTCTTCAAGCCTTAGGAGGCAATGGTGCATGTAAATTTAATTAGTAGGTAGAGAACATCAATTTTCTCACAAAGGAAGAAAGAAAATTCTCTAACATCCTGCACTCTTCAAGCTGTCAGCTGCCTTGAGAAGGAGCTCTGAGGGTGGAGGTCTGGGTCTTAAGCTTTCCATGTCCAAAACCTTCACCAACCACTGCCATCCACATGCTGCGTCTCCTAGAGAAGTTTGATTATCTCACCCCACCACACCTGTCCTGAGATTTCTAAAACCCCTTCTCATGCCACCTATCCCCTAAAATACCATCAAAGAACAACTCATTCTCTAAACT
This sequence comes from Cuniculus paca, assembly GCA_004365215.1. Classification (NCBI taxonomy): domain Eukaryota; kingdom Metazoa; phylum Chordata; class Mammalia; order Rodentia; family Cuniculidae; genus Cuniculus; species Cuniculus paca. The sequence continues at coordinate 5,472 of RJWT010053602.1, read as the reverse complement.
AACCAAATTACTGATAATAGTATTTTAAAATTGTGTCTATTGAATGTCTTAAATTTGTATGGGTTTAGATCCAAAATAAGGTCATTGAAACCAGGTGTGGTGGCACACACCTGTAGTCCTAGCACTTGGGAGGCTGAGGCAGAAGGATTGCCACAAATTAAAGGCCAGCCTGGACTACATAGACCAAATCAGACAAGACCCTGTCTCAAAAAACAAGACCAGACAAGACCCTGCCTCAAAAAAACAAAAACAAAGATAAACAACAACAAAAAAATAAGGTCTTTGATCAGCTTCTGGCCTCTGGCAATTTTCGATCCAAGACATACAACTGAAGTATTGAAACTGTACAGGATGTCTAAGCATTTTCATAGCAACATATTAGTGGCCAGTGATCAAAATGGAACAAAATAATTATTTGAAAAGACCAGGTGAACTAAGATTTAGCGGACTAAAACTGTTAAGAACTCAGAGTATGGAGTTAAGCCAAATAGAGTTTGAATTCCACCTCTGTAACCATGGTCTCTCAATCTTTTGAAGCTTGAACTTTCTAGTCTGTAAAATAGAAACAGCTTCAGGGTCAAGCTAGAGGACTGGTATGGGGATTAAGTGAGATGATACACAGGAGGTTCTTAGCAGCGCCTGTTCTGAACAACTGTTACTCATTATTACCCCTGGTGGCTTATAAATTCCGAGAAGGCAGTGTTTGTGTCATTATAATGATAGCTATTGTTAAAATAGCCTTATAATAATTAAGCAAATTACCCTATGTTACTCACCTTGAAAATAACACAGGCAGGATTTGAGCCCTGGCTGGCTGACTCTGGAACTATCCCTCTTGGCCAGCACACTACTGGAGTATCGAACACCAGATGTTGTATCTGCCGAATACATGAATCCTTTTGACTCAAGCAAATAAACTTCTAAACAGCTTCAGAAAGAACTGTGGAGCTGGGCATGGTGGCGCACACCTGTAATCCCAGCATCCCCGGACTTGGAAGGCTGAGGCAGGAGGACTGCTGTGAGTTCAAGGCCAGCCTGAACTACATAGTGGGAACCTGCCTCAAAAAGACAAATAATAATAATAATAATAATAATAATAATAATAATAATACAAAACCACCCAACTGGAAGAATTTTAAGGCATGAAACTTATAAAACTTTGAAGGATTTGATGAATTTTTAAATGAGGAGTAATTATTATTGACAGTGGTTCCTAACATAATGATCTACCCCTCAGTCAGAGAGATAGTTCTGCACCCAAGGTCCAAGGGGGAAAATAAGCCACACTGCTTGCAGACTTTCCCACAAGAGCAAGCTCACGTTTTCAGTCTAACCTTTCTCTGCAAACTTCAGTAGATGCTCTGAAATAAAGCACTGGCCCAATGGCAAGCTCTTTCAGAGGAGGCCAAGCTATTTTATTTCTTTTGCTGTCTCCATGGTGCCTAGCACCGATACTTTATTCACTGGATGGAGACGCACTGGACGCGTTTCCTCCTCTTTCCATTTTTTCTTTTCTGCTCTTGTATTTCTCTTCTTTCAGTCTTATTCGGGTCTCCCATTTTCAGCTGTGCAATCGGTATGCTGGTTCCTTGTTCACAGCACCCAGTGTTCAGGTAGCCATTGGTGATTTAGAATGAAAAGGAAGCAATCATTCATCTTTCGGTGAGTTCATAGGCTGAGCCATGGGCCATTTCCAAGGAGAATCTCTGGAATAACAATAAGCTGTGTGGAAAGGCCATGGAACTTGGTGCCAAAGGTGTGACTCCCAAGTCACACTTCCTGGGATCGAATCCTGAATGCACTGGTCCTTGTGCTCTTGGGAAAACTGCTTCAGCTGCATCCCTCTCTGTCTCAGGCTGCTCATGTTTAAATTAAAAACTTAACAGTGCTGACTAGCTTATAATGTCATTGCAAGAATTAGCTAAGAAAAAAAAACAACATTGGTTTCTTTAGTTAAAAAAAAAAGTTAGACAAGATAGCTCATGCAAAGGGCTCCACATTGTGCCTGGCACATAGCAAGTGCTGGACAAGCACTCCAGCAAATCTTGAGGCTCATGCGGCTGAGGGCTGTCCTCCTCAACATGTATGCACCGTCTCCTAAGACAAGCACTTCTGAGGACCAGAAGGGTCCAGGCTGGGAAGAGTGTGTGTCTCTTTCAATGCATGGCATGTAAAGTATTTGGCAAGGGACAAACTGCATGGATTTCATAGGGGACCCAAAGAGAACATTTCATGTTGGATTCTATCAACGTGTTTGTTATATCACCCATGCAACTAGAAAGTCTTGGTCTCTAGCTTGATTTGATAATCATTAATTCTGAAAATAAAAACTTTAAATGCAAAAGCAGGGTCAGTTAGTCGTGTTTTGGTAGCAGCCAGGAAGGAAGACGTGTTTTTTGATATACCAGGAACATCCCAAGGAATGTGTTGAGATCCAAGGGATCTCAGGGCTAATTTGGTTAGAGATACTAGTAATTTAGTAGTTATATGCCAGAGATACTAGTTGAAGCTATAGGTACAGCTAGGAGTTCACAGAAAGATGGTACAAAATAAGAGGTGGAGGATGGACAGAGAAAGGGCCTGTGTCAAATGCTACAGAGGCAAGTAGAGAATTAAAAAATGCGTCTAGATTTTGTAAAAAGGAGTAATTAAGATGATGACATCAATGAGTTTTAATATTGAGTAGAGTAGCTTTACCTGAAGCTATGCTATAAGGGGTTAAAGAATGGGAATATTGTGAAAAGTTGAAACAGTTGTCAGTAAAAGGTTGCCAAAAGCTAAGAGAGAAGACTGATTTGTTTTGTGAAAAAATTATCTACTGCCCAAGTACTTTTTGGGCGGGAGAGCAAGGGAAGGACCTGTTCTACTCATTTCCGATTCCCAGCCTGGACCCGTTTTTGAAAGGTTTGTTAAATACAAGAGTCTTAATCAACAAAATCCGAATGTGAGGCCCACTCAGCATGTGACTGTTTAGGAGTGCGGGCTTCTGTCTACTCTAACCAGGCCCATTCTTCAGAAGTGCCTGTGCCCAGACATCCTTCAACAGGATCTGAAGGCAGGGGCTTCTGTATCTCACCAGGGCCACGAGCATCACAAACAGTGGCCAGCTGCCACTTAGGAGCTGTCAAGGACCCATGGCACCCAGCTGTCTCCAAATGATTAATTGGTGTTTTTCTTTTCAGTAAACGAAGAAATGTCTCTGACTCCTGATGGCCAATCCAAGTGCACGGGCTGCTCTTCCCTGTCCCAGCGAGCAAAACAGAGGTGACTGTTGGAAGTGATCAATGGCTAAAGCACAACGAACATCTGATCACTGACTAACTGCCCACAGTTGAGCTAATAAAGTAGGCTGATAAACCAAAACGGCAGCAGGAAAGGCAAAGAATACATGGAAAAGTGTCAGACACCTTACCCGGTTAAGACTTCTGTGAGACTCGGCAAAGGCAGCTCTTTAGGAAATGTCAAGAGCCTGTACCTTTCTGGATATGCTCAGTGGACTGGGCACGTGATGCTTTACTGCTATCACAACTATGTTTACCTTGAAAGGCATATTTTAAAAATGAAACTCTGGGGCATTATTACTATATGACCCCACAGAAGCCCACATTACTCTGATGAACTGGAAGAGATCAAGTGAATGGCAAAAGACGAGAGCCTTGGGAAAAACTCTGGGGATGGATGACCCACGTGAGGGGCCCCCTACCTGCCCCTCTGGTGATTCGGCAGCACTTACATGACTTCAGTTCAAGACAGGCTTCTGGACCCAAGTTTGCATCTCCCCCTTCCCCAGTGGACCTCTCGAATCATCACCATGACAGAAAAACAAGCAGATTCTCCCGATACGAGGTATGGATTGCTCACCATTGCAGCTCTCCACATGTGACCTGGAAATGCTGACCAACCGGGGCCAGGGAAAGGAAAGAATAGAATGTTCATGTAATTCCTAAGAAGACTAATGCAAGTCTTTGCCTGTAAAAGCAAAACACTAGGGAGCTATCCCTAAACATGGAAAGAAGCCAACATTTCATTAGCAGTACCAGTTCAAAAGATGTTCAGTACTACCTAAATCTAATTGTATTTGTTTTCTCACATGACTCTACCAGGCTATTAGTGATTCACTGTGTGAAATAAATTTGGTCACCTGTAAGAAATGCATCGATTTTAGTAGTCATAGGCAGTCATGCAAAAGACTGTGTGGATGACAAAAAGCAAACATGCATCACTAGTACCAGTCTGTCTTGCTTCTTCTCTTTAGCCACACCCTGAAATTCTCGAGATGCGGGCCGTCTGTTTGCACTTCACGCAGTGTAACTCATTGTCCAACTGAAGGTACGTCTCCATCTCAGCGCTCACAAGGCGAATGAATGTCTGCTGGGTCTTTCAGATGGAGGTAATTTATAACAACAGCATTCGTGCCATGTGGAAGGAATAGCACGATTCTTTCAGTTTGGGAAGGGACCTCTTTTTAGCTCCGGGTGGAATCAGCTTGTGTAAAAATGCTTTAACAGAAGGTGTGAAAGGATGCCTCCTATCCCCACCGCAGGCAGCTGCCAGGCAAATCTGACTCACTCACAGGGTTTACTCCATCTTCCTCCAGACACAGGCGCTTCGGAAGCCCTAGCGCTGCCTCCGGTGGCTGCCCGCCCACTGTCGCAGTCATGGTGCTGAGATGAGCTTTAATCACGTGTGTTCTCTGCAGCAAGCATAAGCCAGTCGTTTGCAGCAAGACCCACCTCGCTTGCTGCCACTGAGTAAGGTGGGAGTAGCGAGTATCCAATGAAATTGTCATCGGATCTGTGGGTTTGTTTTTAATGTAGAAGGCCACTAACATGTTACAAACAAGTCCCAGTTTCCCTGTCACGTTTGCGAGGCATTGTTAGCAAATGTCAGTTGTCCACTGAGCACAGCCAAGCAGGTGCATGGTCACACTTCTGCTTCATGCACGCATAGGCCGCTCTCCACCTGTCATTGTCACGGCTTCTGCCCAGATGAGCTGCCTCCACCTGGCCAGTCTCCTTACCTTTCCCTGCACTCAGTTCCCGCTGGTGCGCCAAAGCTTCTCGTTAGGGATCACAGATCTTCTCACCCCCTGAAATGGCCTGGACCCAACAGTTCCGAATCTGATTTCTAACGTTCTATTATCTGAAAGAATTTCCCGTTACAGATAATGTACCTCCAATCTGAAATTTTCAATAAAATTCTTCAATGGGTGCTTAAGTTCTGTCACATTGCCATTATTTATTAGTCAATGAAAAGTTACCAACAAGCACTTCACAGAGCTAAGCCAAAGCTGTCAAGTGTTCCATTTCTGTTGCCAGCAGTGTTGGGAACTTGGCAACTGGGTGCTAAGATGGTCTGCCGACTCGCGGTCCCGTTCATCAGAGGAGAACCCCGAATTTCCAGCAGAATTTACACAGTGGCATGTTATCTTGGCTTAGGAGTGGCAGAATGAAGGAGGAAACATAATTCAAA
>RJWT010053601.1:0-10405 GCA_004365215.1 Cuniculus paca | reverse complement strand
ATTGCTGCAATAGAACAATCTGTAAGGGACCTATAGATGGTGATGATGATGATGATGATGATGATGATGATGATGATGACTTTCTGCAACACTCTATACTTTTCTGAGAATATTTGCATACGCTGACTTGTAATCTTTGCAATGATTTAGTGAGACAGCTTCAAATTTGAGGGAAATGACATGCAGAGAGATTGAATGACTTGGGTAAGTACTTGAAACCCAACAAATCCAACTGGAAACAGAACATAGGTCTTTTTTTTTTTTTTTTTACTGGAGCTTCACTCTGGATCTACAGAATATTATGATGCATCAGTGTTAATAGCCTTCTTTAGCTTTCTCTCTACTTCTGTACTTCTTACCTCGGATCCAGTCTAGCTTTGCCCTCAGACCCCAATCAACCTCTATACTCAGTCATAGTTGTACCAATCTTCATGCAATGAGTCTCTCCCAGCCCTACAGTGTCTTGCTAGATCATCCTTTTCAATTAACATGGGGTACATTCTCTTGGGAAAGGGGGCTGGATTGTCCAGAATTCTCTGTGAATAAGCCAGAGCTTAGATTTCAGATAGTTAAAGCCCAAATTCATTTGGAGTTTTCTTTCACCAACCTTATATATTTGATATTTCAACCAACTCCATCAAACTGATCTCCTAGAAATGAGAAATCCAGAATTTGAAAATCATCTAGTCCCACCCCTGGCCCACAATTACACAAGAAGATAATAACTAAGCCAGGCCCTGACCCCAAGCATTGTAGCTTCAAATACAATGCTTGTTTTACTCCTTGCATCGGGTGCAGGAAAGAATTTTGCAAATATTCTGCTTATTATTTCCCATAGGGATCTAGCTTAGCAGCCTAAGCACCTGCCTGGCAAGCACAAAGTTGTGAGTTCAATCTCCAGTGCAGGAAAAAAACCAAACCAAAACAAACAAACAAACAAAAAAAACCCTCACATACTATTTCCCATAGGTATGGGCCATCTAAAAGCAAATTCTTGCCAAGAATCAAAGGACATCAGCAGCCCTTCAAAACCAATGGCTGCAATATACCCAGAACCAAAATATCACACTGGGAAATACAAAAGAAGGCCCTGAGGTCTTATTCAGTTCTCTTGGGTTTGAAAGAAGCTTGAAAACTCTTATTTTCAAAGAAAGCAGTCAAAAGCAATCATTTGGTAAAGTTAAATTTCAGAACTCACAGGGGTTTAAACTATGTGCATAATCTCAGGGCAGTCGATTCCTCTCACTTTCCTTCTTTTGTGAGAGGGTGATCTAGAAGTCTGGAAAATCAGCTGCACCACACTGTACTGTGATCTTCTGAAAAGTCACCTAAGCTCCTGACACCAACCTCCTCATTTCTACGATGGGACTAACAGCCACATGATGGGGTAGTGGTAGGGATTAAAGAGTATGTATGGGAAGGTAATCGTGTATCTTGAGCTAGGTGGTTGATAAATGTTATTTCCTTCTAACAACTCCTTCCCCTGGCATTCTAATATTTTCTGCTCTTGTAACCAAATTCACCAGATGATTACTTAATTTTTTTTGAGGTTATGAGCAGGACATATTTATTGAAAAAAAGAAAGCTTCTGTCTGAGAGAGAGACAGAAGGGGTCCTGAGTGGGCTGCCTGATTACTTGATTTTTGTATGTGTGTGATCTCAATCAAATGAATGAAGATTAATGAGATCTTAACACATAAACCATTCTGAGTGTAGAGGGTGAGTTTTCGGTAAATTCTGGTCTAAATGTTTGAGAAGAGCTTATAACTAGTGAGAATTTCCATTATGCAGGAGCATGGCTATGCACAGCCCCTCCGCTCTTAGCAGCCTTGTGGCCAAAGATATTTATAAAGCCCCTGGTTTCAGATAAACTTGCTACGGATTAGTAATGTCTCATTTCTATTTTTTGTTTCACAAAGAGAAAGACAAGTCAAATTAGCCCTACCTTCACACTTTCAAATGGGCAACATCAGTAAGCAATCACTTCATGTGCTCAGAGCACAGAGTCCATGTTCCAATAGAGTTTTAAGCTCACGGATCATAGGGATGTCCAAAATCCACTACTCATGGAATATCCTCCTTACAAAAATATTTTCCCTTGTCTATAATCAAAGTCTGTCACTTTTCATAATGCATTTCTTACGTTCAGAAGAAATTAAGTTGGAAATCTCTATCTTTCAAAATTAGGATAGTGATAGCAAAAACAGGCGTTCACAGGTGTACAAAATTTCACGGATGATGAGGCTTTTATTGCCATCATTTCTCTTAAGTCTCCACTCTATGAAGTAGTCAGAGAAAAACATTTTATCTCCAAATGACACATGAAGAAACAGAGAGTCCAGGAAGTATAATAACTGCGTCTATTAAAAGTTGCTTTTTCTGAGGCTCGATGCTTCAGGCAACTCAAAGTGCGAAACTGCTGCGTCAGTTCGTCCGCTGTAAATCCCGGGAATGCATCAACTGTGCAGAAGCAGAAAGCCCAGCCCATGCCGGCCCGCCAAAGAAGGGAAAGAGTAGAAGAGGACTGAGGGGGCCACAGCCCACCAGCTTACTTGGAGGTGGAATCCAGGTTGGGAGGAAGAAAATGGGTGGCGGAGTGCTTGCGGGGTGGAGACCTCACGACGGAGGGTTGTATGACTTTGCGGTTACTTTTGTAATGAAGCACACAAACTTACAACACAAATTTATTTTCTTACAGTTCTGGAAACCAAAATGAGTTTCTCTGGGCTTCTGAGTCAAGTTGTTAGTAGGGAAATTTCCTTCTGGAAGCTCTAGGGGAGAAATTTTTCTTTGTCTTTCTGCACTTCCAGAAGTACTTGTATTCATTGATCTAGGGTCCTTCCTCTTTCTTCAAGTACATTACTCAAATCTCTGCTTCCATTGTCAGATGACTCTTCTTATATGCCATTTATAAAGACCCTAGCGATTATATGGGCCATTTGGATAATCTAGGGTAAACTCTCACCTCGAGATTCTCAATTTAATCACATCTGCAAAGTTCCTTGATTGTGGAGGGTAATACAGTCTCAGTTTCAGGGATTAAGGCAGGGGCATCTGCAGACCCATTCAGCCAATTACAGGTGATAAGGTGGCAGGTGGGTGGTGGCAGCCGTTTTCTTTTTTCTGACAAATGCTTAACTTGCACGGTCGTGTTTGCTTGTCGGAAAGCCACGCTCTTTATTGCCACCTGACTTGCAGGAGCCAAAATAGAACCCATTTCTTTTGATTCCAAGTAAAGTGTTCTCTCAGGCACATCACACACACCGTCTTCACAACGAAATTTACATTTATTTTTGCAAAGAGTCCGTTCTTGTATAGATGGTAATTAACATTTGCATATTGCTTTGGAGTTTATAATGCCCTTTTTATTTACATGAAATCGTTTAAACCCCGACAATAACCCTCTGAGACAGTTATTATTAACACATTTTTACATACTAAGGAGCTGAAGCTCAGAAGAGTACAGTGGTTTCTCCAAGGTCACCCAGCTGGTAAGGGCAAGACCACAATGCAAATCCCGAAAGTTCCACTGCATTCAGTTCTAGATACTGAATCTGGATAATGAATTGCTAAGTCCACTTTGCTCCACATGGTAGTTACTCTTCAGAGGGGAAGACACCAAAGATGACTGCGATCTCCAGTGTGATTTTTAGCTAAAACCAATTTATAAATGTGAACGTGACTTGTAGTGGTATGACTCGCAGCTACAGAAAGTTATTGATGGTATTATTGCCTTCATCTTTATCATCATCTGCCCTGGAGATCAAGAGAATTCAACAGGTCAACACCTCTAATTGCTGTTCCTCTAATTGCCGTTCCGTTCGGAAGATTGGCCCCACTATCTTGCAACCTCTGGGGACAATGTCGTAATAACATACCTTAGGGTTCTGTGGTTTGCTGGCCATCATCAGGTGTGACTGGTGGGAGAAGCCCCTGAATGGATAAGGCAAGCTCTTGTGCCCATGAAGATAAACAAGGTGGCCCTCGGCTTGGTGAAGTAAGAGTTCCCAGACAAAATTCGCTTTAGGTGGAAAAGCACTGAGCCTTCCAGGGGTGTGGTGATATCATGTAGTTTTTACTGCTTTCTCCCTTCCTCCCCTATCTCTTTTCTGAGACCACTTGTTGTGCATTTGAAAGGGGAAGAGCAGGCTGGAGCTAGTAGGATGCAGGATAGTGACATGCAGAGCCTCACAACCAAGTCCTGGCTGCCCTCTGACTGATGGAATGCCGCATCACCACCCAGCTTGGCCCTCATCTTTTTTAAGAGTAACACCAGCCTCTGAAATTTGCAACTTCAAAACCAACCCAGAGGACCACTGAGGGGAATAGCCAAGCTGTCTTCCACGTGCGACTGAGCAGTCAGCCGGCCTCCACCTCATTTGAGTAAGACCTCAAAGAGCCCTCACGTGGGGGGCCTTGGCCGCAGGAGCTTAATTAGGAAGTGGTCTCTGTCCCTCACAACGGCCACCTTCACCCAGCAGGGGTGACAGAAGTGAGGCAGGTGCATTCAAATCATCCTGGTTTGACCAAGGGAAATGAAGCAATAAAACTCAGCTCAGTCCCACTATGAGTCAGAATGGGGGTGGTGAAGGAACGCAAAGCCCTCTGGCCCTTCTTCTTGGGAACGAGTCTTGCTTCTCATTGGCTGCCTTTGGGATCACAGCATTTGGCATAGATCTCAGTGCTTGTACTCCATGGCTCTCAGAGGCACTAAACTGCCTGGGGTCTCTCTTAACCATTGGTTTCACCTGTCAACACAGCTGCTTATCAGACAAGCTCTCCCTATCTGAAATGTCCCCCATCCCCAACAGCTCCTACCTCTGCCTTCTCCAATCCTTCTCTGTGCTTCGTGTTTGTGTCTCTTCCAAAAGCTTTCCCTCTGGCCTCTGTCAGAATCTAGGAATCTCTTCGTTATCAGAGCCATTATTTCTTTCTTCTCCCAGTTATTTATGTGTATCACTTTAAAAATGAAAATAATTTCTCACCCATTAAGATAGGCACCCCGCTAAGCACTTTCACACTTTCTGTTTAATGGGCTGTTTAGCTGCCTAATATTAGACAGAAACTCCTTGAAGACAGAGACTGCGTCTGATTCATTGCGCCATCGCCTGCCAGGGACTATGAGCTCAATAAATAGTTACTGGATTTATAATTTTAGAAAACAATAATTGAAATTCATAGAGAATATGAAGTTAATAAGGAATAACCTATTTGTCCCAGTCCTGCACAAGGAAGTCAAGATGACAGTAGTGAAAGTCTGGGGACCATGCTATTAAGTAAAATAAACCAGACTCACAAGCTGAAGTATCACATGAGAAACCCAGAGTATACATAATTTAAAAAGCAAAATAAGCATGGATAATAGAAATTAGGGAGATAGATCGTTTGCAAATGAAATGGTGACCAAGAGATGGAGGAAAGGGAGGGAAGTAAAAGAATGAAGATGCACAGGTAGCAGCTTCCCACCGTGAAAATGATCACTATGTCCTGCAAACATGGACTGATTCATTTTTTAAAATAAGAATAGAAAGTTCTCTGAAGACATCCCTGCCTCCTTAAGGGACTCTGAGTCTGCAAAGGACCTGCAGATCCTTCCTCAGCATCCTTCCTCGTCCTCAGCAGGAGGACGAGTCACAGGAATCTTCATTCAAGAGGGAACTGGGCAGAAACGGGGGATCTTCTGGGAGCTGAAGGACGCAGGTGTAAGGAGCAAGTGAGAAAGTTGTGGAAAGAAGTGGCACAGAGAAGCAGTTCAGATCTGAGGCTGGAAGGGACGTGAGGACTCTGGAGTCTTCATTCACGTGGTTCTTTGTGCAGAGTGCAGGGCCAGGTACTTGAGATGTTCAGAGTGTGAAATGATTCAAATCCATGTAGCAGGCAGGGGAAGGTACCACGGGCTCTTCTTTCCAGGAGATTTGTGCTTGGTCGTGAGGATGTAATTTTGCTATATATCTGCATTCATCTTCTCTTATCTCAGGACCTACCTCAGGCCATGAGGTTATGAGATGCACCGGGAGAACTAAAAGCACTCAGGAATGTGAGTGAGGAGACTTGGTTTCCGGCCATGGTCTTACTAGTCACTTGTGCCACACAGAAAACAAATTACTATACTTCTCTGAATCTCCACTTCCCTGTCTATAAGTGATGGGAGGCAAATGGAATGCCACGGCCTTACTTCAGGGTGCTGTAACATAGTAGCACTGATTACTGGGCTTATAAAGAAAAATCTATCTCTACCAGTTCTGGAAGGTAGAGGTCCAAGATCAGGGTGCCACAGTGACCACGGTCCTGGTTTCAGATTCCAACTTGTCACTATGTTCTCACTTGGAAAGAGTGCTAGGGAACTCTTTGAGGTCTCTTTTATCAGAGCACTCACCCCCTGCACTAGGGCTCTACCTGTGATCTAATGACATTCCAAAGGCCTCACCTTCAAACACCACACTGGTGATTGGGGTCAATGTAGAATTTTGTGGGAACACAATCATACCATAACAATCACTAAGTTTCTTTTCTACACCTTGTCTTCCAGAAGCATTATGAAGCTCCCCCCTTCCTCATCCTTCCGGGGCCAGAGATTGATTGAGGCCACTCTGCTCAACACAGTAGGTACAACCACTTGTGGACTAGACTCACCTGCAGCCTTCCTCAGGACTTTAATCTCTCTCTCTCTCTCTCTCTCTCTCTCTCTCTCTCTCTCTCTTTCTCTCTCTCTCTCTCCCTCTTTGAGACAGGGTCTCGCTATGTAGTTCAGGCTGATCTTGAACTCACTACGTAGCCCAGGTTGGCATCAAACTCACAGCAATTCTCCTGCCTCAGCCTCCTGAGTCCTGGGAATACAGGCACATACCACCATGCCCCAGAAAATCTCACTCTCTTGAATTCCCATTCTTTTCTGTTTCTTGAACAACTTTCTTTCTACCTATCAATATCTGTTATTAAACACATTTTTCATCCCATAATTGGTAAATCTTCCTTTTCTATATAGCTTAATTTATTGAATACACACCACCATTCTGATGCTCTAATTTCTCAACTACCTCCAGGCCCCTAGAATCTGGCTTACAACACCCCCAAACACGTAGCCACACACACTAATGAAAAGCCTCTTTTAGAGTGCCTTGATGCCAAATCAAATAATCTTTTTTGCAATCTTCATCCTTCATACCCTCATGATAATATTTGCAGTAAAAATGAACTACTGAATCATTTTAAAAGTCTTTTCTATGTCTCCACTGTTCCTTCGCAGATGTCCACACTGTAATGATGAGATTCTTCAGGATTCCACCTTGAGTCTTCATCTGTTACCCTTCCCAGAACTGCCTGGGAGACATTCATTTGGTTCTAGGACCTTAGGTTCTATTCACATCCTGATGCCTCCTGAATCTATGTCTTCAGCTCCTGCACTTGTCTCCCCAGGTGCCTCCTCCTGTCTCCAATGAAATGTTTTTTGTAGAAGTGCGCTCAAAATATAATGTATTCTTCCACCCCTCCTACTATAATATCACTAAGTCTGCTCTGTGTACTGTGTTCAGCCCTGGCTAATGGTATTTACATCAATTCTAGCTATAATATTAGAAATCACAGTTCTCCACAGATCTTTCCTTTCCTTCCCCCTCCACATGCCAGCCATGAAGCCCTAAGAATTTAACTCCAGAAGCAGATGTCTATGACAGCCACCCTGCCTGTCCATCCAAAATACCATGACCTATGCCCTCATTCCATTTCAGTAGGACTACAGCAAACCCTGCTGTCTGCCCTCCATGTGTCCCTGGGTCATCCTACTAGGAAGTAAATTCAACTGAGACACCATTTTGCATCTTGTGTCTTGCTTAAGTGTTGGGCACCACAAATTTACAATGGCTAATTTTGCATATTTCCCTAAGGGATAAATGGAGGCTTGGGATTATCGATATCATCCATTTGAGGTTTCCCATTAACTCTTTAGGGATGGGCCATCCTCTCCCACTTGCTAAGACTAAAATTTAGACTACTAAGTTTTAAAAAACACTCTAGGGCAAGATCTTTCTTAGCATAAGATCATCTCCGCCCTCTTGAGTCATCCCAAGATTATACTTTCTGCTGAATCATAGATTTCTGAGTCTTCCACCAACTTTGTATCTTTCACTAGTCCCATCTATCACTGGGTCTCTCTTTTGTCTCATCTGGAGACAATGACTTCCCAGTCACTCATCGTGTATTACTAAATTTACCTCTGTTTCTTATTTTACCCTCTTGTTGTACACTTAACACAGACAATCAGGGCTCTTGGCTGGTACCCCGATACTTAGGCATTCCTGCTGATGACCTACTGCCTGTAGAATTGAGCTAGAGGACTTTGTCTGGGGAATATAACACTCTTCCGAATCTGATCTCAACCTTCATCTCCATCCTCATCATACAGCAACTCTGAACTTCCTATACATTTCTTTCACAATTGGGGCCCTTTGTACATGTCATTATCTTTTCTGGGATGTATTTTGGCCCTTCTTTGATTAGAAAACTCATATTGCACCCTCTCTGTGAGGTCTCCCCTTATTCCCTCCAAGCAGATTTACTCTATCCTCACCTCCCACAAAACTTGTTTCTATTTCCTTATAGACTTACTACATTGTACTAGAATTCTCATTTCCATGTGTCAGTCACTCATTTTCAGTATGCTTTGAGATCCACATGGTTAATAACTCACACTTAGCCATTTTTTACATCCCCAGATCTACTCAAAGTCAGTCCTTAGAAAAATATATACATAATCAGTCTTTGAATAATTTTGCTAAAGGAAGCATTATACTGAAGTGAAAGTACATGTGGATGATAGTGCCAGATCTGTCACTAATGGCTACACGGGGGATGGACATTGTAGTCAGATATACTTGTTTTCAAATCCCACCTCTATCTGTGCAGTTGCAGGCAAGCAACCTTCAAGTTTATGCCAGAGTTTATCTTCAAAAGGGACAATACCTAGCTCATAACATTGTCACAGCTTGTGTAAGAGTTTGCGTGTATAAGTTGTACAGCTCACAATCTGACACTTAGCAGAGACCCATGATTATCACCATGAATTACCTGTACTGCCAGTCTCTTCCTCTCCCTGCGACCCTTCCCTCTACAATCACAGTTTGCACTCGTGTCCCTGAGGTTACCCCAAGCTTCATCCCTGAAAGACTTCACAGTGCCTGAGATTCAGTGTTGTCAGTTCAGCCCTGAAATTTGCCCTACCTACAATTGTTAACTCCAGTAGTTTCTTGCACATCAGCTTTGTTTATTGTAACCAACATCAGACTTTCCAGCTATACCAGAACTCGCTAAGGACAAGAACCATTCCTTGCATCTCTGGTGGTATCGGGCTAGGGGCTGGCATGGGGAGAGTTCTCAGATCTACTGACCCAAGAAGAAGCAGTGGAAAGAAGGCCTGTCTTCAGGGAGTTAGCATGAATTATAGGGACAGGGTTCTTCACACTTTGACTCATGGGGTGTCCTTCTAATTTAATCAACTTTGTGAATTTGCTTTGCAATCCCATGTTTACATTCTTACATTCTTATTAATGTCCTGTTAATAGCTTCATTTGAGTTGTGGCCACCGCCATTTCATGCAAAGAGCACACATGAGTCTATTTAAAAACAATTTTTTTAGGTTCTCTCAGAGAAGAGTTGTCTTTCTTCACATTTGCACATTTAAAAATTTATTTTTGGCATCTTAGGATGATTATTTTTGTTCTTGTAAAGTAATAGAGCAAAAAAGAAAAATAACTGGTTGAGTTTCTTCCCTCCAACAATAAAACCAGGGAAAATGGCCAATTCTTGGGAAGCCAGTTGTTTGGAGTAATATTTGAAGTCTCTCTGAGTGAAATAATTAGTCATTGCTGAAGAACAAACAGCAGAGGATTATGGGAAAGCAGAGAAGTCAGGTTCTTCACTGCCCTGGCATCCCATCCCAGAGCTTTTCCATCCCAGAGCAACAACTACCTAGAGAAAGTCAGTGTCTACAGAGAAACCTGCACTCTAGGGTCAGCTGGATCTGGATTTAGCCTCTTCCCTTCCACTCATGAGATCCAAGCAGTTTCTTCGTTTCTATGATACTGTTTCCTCCTTTGTAAAATGAAGATATTAGTAGTGCATGCCTTATGGAGACATCAAAATCAATAAACGTATGTATATAAGCCATAGTGTACATGCAATACGTGTACCTTATATTCCATGGTGAGGGCATGCGAGAAGAGGGACAGGGATGCTCATGTCTGTTTACCCTACCTTGTCACACAAGGACTTTAACACAGTTTGTACTGATGCTTCTAATATGTCAAAGTGAGATTAATGCAAAAAAGAAAATGAGGCAACAAAGAGAAAGGATGAAATAGTAAAATGGGCTAAAAACGAAGGCTGATTTACAAAACATAGATTTTTTTTT